>VZTN01033994.1:0-30057 GCA_013400515.1 Erpornis zantholeuca | reverse complement strand
CCTCTTTTTTTTTTTTTTTTTTTCCTCCTTTCTTTCTTTCTTCCTTCCCTCCACCTACGTCCCGAGGTACTTGCGCATCCCGGGGACGGGAGTGCTCGCAGTCGGCAGCAATAGGAAATGGTAGCTAATGTGCTCACACCCAAAACATTTTATTCTTTTTGTTTCATCCTCCATCTCCCTCCCAGGGCCGCTGCTTTTATTTCCCCTTCTGAATGATCTACTGGACCGCATTCTCCGCGGAACAAAGGAAGTGCCTTTTTAGCTGGAATCCTCGGAGACCACCAAGGACTCCAGCTCATGCACTGCAATTTCGCACTACTTTCAACAATAACAAAAATGCATGACTGAATGGCTCAAAAATGTGGAGTGTTGGAGGCATTCATGTCGGTCTGGGACACTGTCACAACACAGACAGACCCCAAGTAAATACCTTTAGACAGCTCAGATAGAAGCTGGGGATAATCTTTACCATTGGTGTGCCCTCCAGATATGCATACATTATCCTTTCCACTGACAAAATTAAAATAATTTCAGTCGCTTGTGCTTTTATATTGTCAGACTAATGATATGCACTTAGCCTACATCTGTTTGAATAAAACTGCAGGCCCGTTTACTTCTCCAAGAAATATTTTAATGAGAAACGTCTGACTGGTTGCAGTTAAAATACTCCCTCCCCTTCACTCTGCCAGCTTTGTAAAATGGTCTCTAATAAACAGTCTTGCATTTGAGTCCAGCCCTCATAGGTGTAGGATCAGGACATGAGCAGACTTCCTCTTAAGTCCAGTATGGGGAAGGTTTGACCTAGTCCTTATTTTATATATTGTTGTTTAAGATGAGTTGGAGAATGTCAGGAGTAGATCATGCTGACAGGGCTTCCATTTGAAGCTCTAAAGCTCTTGTCTTTTTGAGAAAAGTGATGAGCAAGGTAAGATTATTTGACAAAAGAAGGGCTTTCTGCAATGACATGCTGAAAATATTGGCTGAGTTACATTGCTGTTCCAGGGGCATAGGGAGTCTGTGTCTGGCCTTGCTTAAGCAACAGGTCTTGCAAAGTTGCATTTTAAATGTAATTCTGCTACATTTCAGGATGTAGGTGTTTTCAGGGGTGTTTCAGAGAGGGTGGTGGAAGTCTTTAAAGGAGGAATGCTGTGTACAGCTTTTAAGTGTGGTGTACCTCAAGTGCCACCGAATTTACAATTAAACCTGGAGTGGGGCGCTACACTTGCTGCAGTTTCACATTCCCCCTGTGAATTGATGTGGTTTTGGCGTGGGTTGTGTGTAGAGGCTCTGGATCTCCCCTCTTGCCACTCAGCTGGTATATGCAGATGTAACCACCAGTCCCACTGCTGGTGTTGAACTTTCTCAGAGTGGAGAGCTTCACCTGCCATTGCCTCTGTGGGATCAGCCCAGGGCACTGGAGTACCATGGGCTAGGTGATAATGTTGAAGGCTGTGTTGTGTATTGTGTCTCCAGAAATGAGTCATTTGGCAAAGCTTTCATTTCAGTTGGTGTTTCAGGTGATAAGTGGCGTGTTTTCCGTCAGGAGGGTAAGTGGTTTGAAAAGGCCATTACCTGGGTGCCTGGCTATGGTGGGAAAGGGGTAAATATGTGTGAGGGAATGAGCCATGTGCTTGGACAAGTATCCCATAAGGGTGGAAACTGGTGATTTCTGCCAGAGAGGTAGCACCTCTCTGCTCACTAAACTGTGGTGGAGGACAGGTTGGGGAGGGTTGTGTGTCAGAAGTCCATCAACTTATTTGTTAGGTTTTTGTACTGATTTGATGGATTATACTTTATTCTCACATTCTCTTAACAAGTTGCTTTAGTTCACATTGCAGACAGAAACTTCCTGGCATCTTTGTGAAAAGGTGTCCTAAAAACTGTGGCAAATTTGTTTCTGTAAGTGTAGTGTTTTCTTTGCTGTCAGGGATTACTGATCCTACAAAATGCTGGCCTTGAGTTGTCAAAGTGAACCAGCTGGGTGGTGCCGGCAGATGTATCCCTGCACCGGGCTATGTGACAGCAAGTGAAACATCCTCACTGGAAGGGCATGGGAGTCAGTTGGGGTTTTAGAGCATCTCACATGAATTTTTTGGCCACATTTATTTTCTTCTGGAGCAGTAGGTATCTAAACATTTTTCTTTCAAGGAAATGCCCATTCCAAGAGGCATTTTATCTGTGTCATTGCAATTTAAGTGGCATTTTAAAAGGCTGCTCCTTTTCCATAATTATCCGGGAGTTCACTTTAATATTTATTTAGACCAGGTTTAGGACCTAATTAGAGTATGCATAAATACCAGGTTATATCTTGCTAAAGTACTTAGGCATTTCTGAAAGAAGTGAACAGCTGGTCAACTCATTGCTTGCTTGATAAGACATATAAAATGGGTTATTCGTGGTGTTGGACATAGAGAACTTGTTTCCTTTTATGTAGCCTTGGTGTTAGAGGTATAAACACAGACTACTGCTATGAATCTGTGTGGAAGCTCTTCATAATTTGTGGCCCTTTGGTGTTGCTTTGTGCCCAAGTGTTCTTCAGTGGCTGCTGCCCCTATATCCCTGCGATTTGTGTGTGGCAAAGTTTCTGGCAGTGGTGAGATGCAATCTTGCTGTTGCTGGAGTGGTCAGTGCAGTGCTTTCTGTGACCTGATGTCTACATAGTTTGCGAAACCCGACTGTTGATCGCGTGTGTAGTAGGTGATGTGGGCAGAGCACCAGCCCGTAACTGCTTTTAAGATGACTTTGACAGTTTCCTGAGGACGGTTCACATCTTGGGAAGTTCTGGGTCCCAGAGCCGCTGGCTTTGTTCAAACTCGATCCAGAATGTGTTGTTCCTTATGGATCCCGTGTGTCTCCAAGCTGTCATGGTGATGGGGCAAAACTCCCCTTGCTCCCCATCTGAAGGGGCTGCTTACCCTGGTTGGTCTGGTGGGGCTGCAGAATGAAATGCAAAGAGAGCTGGTGCAATGGCATCCGGAGACCCACAGTAGGTGGCTGTGATTTAAAAAACAAAAAACCCCCACCCACCCTTTCTTTCAAAAGTCTGCTTTTTGCCCTCAGGTGTTAAACAGATGGAAATTCCTTCCCTATTCCTGCTAATTGGAAGAAGTAGATGTTTCTTTTCCTGGATTGAAAAGGAAAAAAAAACAAACCATCTTGCCTGTTGGTGGAAAATGTAGCCAGGTAACAGGCAAAGTTCCTGCAGCAGTGTAATCCCTGCTGTCGATGGCACTGCTGTCCTGGCAGTGGTGGGGAGCACAGAGCAAACCTGGAGTCAGCCTTTGCAGGGAGCTGGGTGCAAGCAGCATTCTGCTCAGTCTCAGTGAAGTGTTCAGTATAATTAATCTCTGTTTGAACCGAATTAACTGAATAGCTCAATTTATTTGTGAGAGATTCCTAGAGTTCTTTCCCCATGAGGAAATTGGCAGAGGAAATTGGTTGACCCTTGATTTTTGGACTTCTAGGACTTTGCCCAAAGTAACTTTGGACAGGTGTGCCCTGATGTCCTGCTGCTCACTTGTCCCCAGTGTGTTTATGGCTGTCAGTCGGTGCCTCGGTCTGCTGCTCTTGGTCAGTCAGGAAAGCTGCTTTGTTGGCATTGCTGTTTGTTATGGTTTAACCCCAGCCAGCAACCAAGCTTCTCTCATTCACTCTACCAAAAGGATTAGGGAGAGAACCAAAAGGATAAATGGTAGAAAACTTGTGGATTGAGAAAATAGACGGTTCAACAGGGAGAGCAAAATCTGAACATGCAAGCAAAGCAAGGAATTCACTGTTTTCTTGGGCAGACAGGTGTTTAGCCATCTCCAGGAGAGCACGGCCCCATCACACGTAGAAGTGATTTGGGAAGACAAATGCCATCACACCCTTTCTCTTTCTTCCCCCCACTTTATATACTGACCATGATGTCATATGGTCTGGAATCTCTCATTGGTCAGTTGGGGTCACCTGTCCCAGCTGTGTCTCTTCCCAGCCTCCCATGCACCTCCAACTTCCTCGCCAGCGTATCGGTATAAGAAGCAGAAGAGACTTTGGCTGTGTGTAAGCCCTGCTCAGCAATAACAAAAACTTTTCTATATTGTCAATCCTATGCTCAGAACAAATCCAGAACATAGTCCCATACTAACCACTGTGAAGAAGACTAACTCTACTCCAGCCAAAACCAGCCCATTGTTTTACATGTCAAGTTCAGCAAATGCTTGTTTAGTTTTTCACATGCTTCTCTTCCATGTGGCCTCTTCCAACTGAGGAACGGTTTCTGAATCCCCTCCAGGCCAGTGCTACTCGTGCTGTCTGGCACTGCCTGTTGCAGTTGCTTTGCATGAGGCAGCTCTAGGACTTGCTGTGTTACAAGAAATATCAGATAACACCTGGTCATCCTTGAGGTCTGTTTGAAGGTGTGGAGCAATCTGGCCAGCAGCTGTACCTATTTGCCATGATTCCTGTCCAATGAATGACTGCCTGGCCACCCTTGGGTGGGGAAGTGGGCTGGGGAAGTGACCATTGGAGAACATCCCCACAGCAAATACAACTGCTGGCACGGAAAAGTAAATGAGAGAATTGCTTGAAGTATTTTTAGCTGCTTCTAATGTCATTTAACAACTGGAAACAGTGGGAGGGGGGAGCTGGCAGTGTGCGACTTGCCCACAGGCCACGGATGAGCGCCCTAGTGTCCGGCACTGGCAGCCATGTGGCTCAGTGAGTGTTGACAAGAGCTGGTGGTGGCTCCGGCCGCCACTCGCTGCTGCTTTCTGTCTGCAAATGTGCAGCGCAGGGTTTTGTTAGGCTGCAGTGGCGCGCCGTGTCCTAGCAGCCGGCACTGTGAAGCATGTGGTTAGCAGCAACTGCTTGCAGTGGTCCGGGCTGAGTGGGAGTATCGTTTTCTTTGGCAGACACTTCATAGAAAGTTCTGTTTTTTCTGCCAGAATAAGCAGTCATTACATTCCTTACAATTCATAGTCAAATTATTATCTATTGTTAAAATTGCCTTAATTATCAGATGTTTCCTTAGACATGTAGCTGTTTTTTAAGAGGCTGAATAGGCGTGTGTACATTGTGCAGAAGGCCTGAGCTGCACAATGTTTTCAGTACTGTTTTGTAGTTTCAGGGAGATTTTCTGTGGCTTTCGTATGTCAACAGGCTTTTTATTCATACTGAAATAGCAGCAGAGCAAGGCTAACATGACAGCGAGGCCTTGTTTTGGGTCTCTGCATCTCCCCTCTGCTGCAGTATTTCCTGTGGAGCCAAGGAAGTTCCACTTTATATACTGACCCTGTGTGTGTGATGGGTCGGATGGGAGAAGGTCCCAGACAAGTGTATTCTGTCTTGGAGGTGTATGTAGCTTCTGCCCAGCAGGGCCAGTACCTCTGTCAGGAGGCTGGAAAGGTCCCAGTTCCTCAAGGTGGTGATGTTTTTGATCTTAGCCTGCTTTTGGTGTTGGGTGTGGTAGCTTGTGTAGACCCCACTGTCCTGGTTCTGGGCAATGGGTTGCCAACCCTGGAACCTGCATGGATGGGGAAGGGCTGCCAGGGCTTCTCAAGAGGTGTCAGACATGTGGTTCTCATCTTCTGTCCCCTTCACACGTATCCATTCCCATGGACTCACCATGGCCTTCTATGGATGTGCATGTGTGTTGCACGGGCTTCATCCTTGACATTTCCTGCAGGTTTGGGCGACACCAGGATGGAGCATCAGCATTATTCAGTCTGCTGAATTCTTTTCTTCCTACCAGAAGAAGCACAATCTCCAGGGACCTGATTACTTGCTTTTGTTCTGGTGGTTTTTTGGGCTTTTTTTAGGGGGGGAGGAAAGGAAATTCTTGTTAGCCAGAGAGGTCAGGATGTGTGTCTCCTTGCCCAGAGGCCAGGCTGAGAGTGAGCTGCCAGTCCCGGTCTCCCGGGCAATAACCTCCTTGCATTCCTCGCATTCCTCCTGCTTTTTCTTTCTTTTGAGATTATGAAGATAACTTCCTTCTCCCATTGCTAAGCAATGCAAGGACCCAGTAAGTCTCCCTCCTGTTCCCTAAATTACCTCATGTGCTCCAAGATGCCCCATGGCAAACCCCACCGTGCCCTGAAAAGTGCAGTTCATGCTCTTACTGGAGTTTGTGCATCTCGGGAAGAAAGCTGCTGTGTGTATTCTTTTTTTTTTTTTTTACCAAGTGTTTTAATTAAAAGAGATTACTACTTTGTTGTAGCCTTTCTTACCTGTTTCCTGGTTTGTTAAAGAAGTGTTTCATGAAACTATTTTGCTTTTCTAGGAGAGATTTTTGTGTTTTTCTTTGCCTGTGCGGAATACATGCAGCCCTGCAGAGGCTGTGGCTGAAGCACAATGTTTGTGCCAAAGGATTTTCTTCTTGTTTACATCTTTCTGGTCTGGGAAAGGTGCTCAGATAAAAATAGCATGTTGGGAAGAAGGAACCTGGTGAGAAAGTGTTGGAGGCTTTATGTGTCCAGAGCTGGTGGCAGCCATGTGGGCTGGTGGCAGGCTTTGCCTCCTGTGAGGATGTGGCTGTGGTATTTTTCTTAGGATGGTGTTTTCTGTTTGAAAATGGCCATGGTTGTCATCTTCCCTGCTAGTTCATGTCTTGCAGTCTGTCACCCCTCATGTCTCAGTGGGTCCTGGGAGAGGAGGGAGGTGGGATGGGGTAACAGTCCCCAAGACCAACAGTGCATCACCTCACTAGCAAAGTGCTTGAAAGGATGGAGATGGTGCTTAAAAAGTGTGTGTGCGCTTAAAAAAAATACCAACTGATGGAATCAATCTTCATTAAGGTCTGCTCGGTGTTGATTTTGATGTGAAATTCAAACTGTAGTGCCTCTTTCCCAATGTAAAGCATTGCCAGATTCCCAGCATACCCAAAACCACTTCTAGAAATACTTTTTTTGTTGTTCGTTCATCTTCAAAGCAGAGAAATAAAATCTGTTAGTTTCCTGTTTTTCTACTCTTTCTACTCATATTTTCTGTGGCTTACACAACTAGTGGCTGAGGGACTTGGATTTGTGGGAGTTCCCTGTGAGGGGCTTCTCTCTCTGCAAACTTTGCTGTTGGAAAGGTACGTGGATGGTGGAGAGGAGCTGCCCTGAGCAAAGGATTTTGAAGGAGTGTTTCT
Organism: Erpornis zantholeuca; assembly: GCA_013400515.1. Taxonomy (NCBI): domain Eukaryota; kingdom Metazoa; phylum Chordata; class Aves; order Passeriformes; family Timaliidae; genus Erpornis; species Erpornis zantholeuca. Next base: position 22,946 of record VZTN01033994.1, on the reverse strand, counting down.
CTTAGTGTTTTCAATTTAGAAGCTGAGAATTGTCTGGATTTTAAGCAAATTCAGATGGGAGCAAACAATGACGAAATGTTTAAAATATGTTTGAACATTTTTGTGGGAATAGGAACAGTTCTGCAGGCAAGGCTGCAGCTTTCGGGAGGTGAAAATATGTAGCCCTTACACATTGTCAGCATTGTTGCTGCTTTTTTTTTCCTTCTTTTTTGTTTTTTAAAAATGCTCATAGGAAATTGGCTTTAGTAATTGAGTTTCTACAGAACCACAACATCCAATAGCTGTTCCTTTCCAGGGGTCACCCTTAGGTTAGTTTAAGTAATGTGCAGTCAGTTTAACCTCTTGTGGTTTGTAGTGCTATTCTAGAAATTACTGGTGATTTGGGGTGTGTTAGAGTAACAACTTCACAGGAAAACCCCAAATGTCAGGGTGTCTGGTTTTAGGAGAGCTCTGACTGCTTGCCCTGAGGTACGTCCCTTCTTGCATCAGAAAATGCAGTTAAAGCCTTCATGTCCCATTGAATTTCCTTTTGAAAGAAGCTGAAATAACCCTGGGTGATTTGTTTACCTACACTGACTTATAATATCCTCCTTCTTGGAAGCACTGTGCAGAACCTGTGCTGGATGCTCTGTGTTGGGTCACATCACCCTGTGTTATGCTGATGGAGGAGCAGCAGTGCTCTGGACCCCCAAATCCCCTGGGGTTTAGGGGATTTGCTGGCAGCAGAGGGCCAGCTTTAAGAAATTATGAGCTGGAGCTTTAGCTTTGTAGCACTGACAGTTTGGTATAAAAAGCTCTGTGTTGCAGGCTGTGATGACAGGGGGTGATAAATCACTCTTGGCTGGTACTACAGGTTCTAATAATGTTGTTTTAAAAAGATTACATGGGTTTTAATACAAACTTTTTGCTTCTTTGTACTCTCCGCTTTTTAAAGAGTGGAGCCTGTTTTGATTCAGCATTCTTAGAACATAAAGATGGAGCCAGGATTTCTACTGGGCTGAAATGCAGTTTTTTGCTTCTCCTACAAACATGAGGATCTTGTCTGAGTGTCTTTATAGCCAACTGGCTGGCAGTGTCCTCTTTGAGAGGAAGCTGGCTTGTTTGTTTCTTTTAAAGGTAACTTTGCCCGGAAGGGCAAAACAGCTTCACCTAGTTGTGGTGAGTGCTGCTATTTGAAAGAAATTGGTGATGGGGAGAGCCTTGCAGTAAGGGGGATAAATAACCTCCTGCACCTTCCTTGACTTTCCTTGGCCCATTCCCATGGGAGGGACAGAGCATTTATGTGATCAAGGAAACGAGCACAATTACAAGCCTGATGGAAAATCAGTTCTTTGCCAGCTACGTATGGGCACCCAGGCAGGCTTTGCCTTTGCTCTGAATAGTGTGGGCTGGATTTTTTTTGTGTATCTGCCAACCTTAGGGTTTCTAAAGTTTGGTGGCCAGCAGTCCTGGGGGAGCAGAGGGTGCCTGGTGAGCCAAGGCAATGAGGCAGTAGCAGCCATGTCCCCTTGCCTGGGCAGAGGCACTGGGAACAGCTGGCAAAAAACTGGCATGCAGATCAGGGGTCAGAGTGGTGCTGCTGGTTTAGTTTGGACTGGAGGAAAAGGAACAGGCTTCCTCCTGAGTTTTGGCTTGGTTTACAGACAGAACTGAGGATGCCATAGGGCCATATGCTTTTCTTCTCAGTGGGGGGAAAAATGGCTTTAATAGCGTCTGCTAATGATTCAGCGCTGTTTACATAATAATTGTGGTTCGCTTTCATTAGCTCTCATAATGAGATTGCTTTCTTCCAGTGCAATTGCTTGTTGATTTGCTGTTATGTGCTCCTGCCTCCCAGCTCCCCAGCATGGCAGCAGGATGAGGAAGGAGTGCAAGGGCTCTGTGCCTGACCTGGCCTCCCTACCCTGGCTCCAGGCATGGAAGAAAGCTCTCAACTTCTCACTGGAAAGGAGAGGAGGTGAAGAGGTTTCGTACTGCTGGGACACAGGTGGTGGCTTGGAGCATCATCACTGTGGTTTGGAGCGTCACGGCATCTTAGTGGAGTTGGGTTTAAATCCATTTTGTGTGATTTCTCAGCACAGGTTCTCTCATCTTCGTACTGAAAATTCTCGGGCTTACCTGTTTGTGAGGGATAGATTACAGTGACCTGCCTTCACCCAGAGAAAGAAGCCAGGTCCTTTTTTCTCCCAGTTCCAGCATATCAGAAGCACTGATCTGTGACAGTGGATGTGCATCATGGATATTGTTTATGTGTACCTGCTGCAGCCTAACCTTGATGTCGTACTTGCTAGCATTCCATGTCCTAGTAACTGTGAACGGTGGCGATGGTCACCAGGCTGCAAGTGCCTGCCTCCTCCAGCACCCATCCACTGTGCCAAGGAGCTGCCGTGAGCGCCGGGGGATAACACCTGCTGCTGAGCCCCTTTAAATTAATAATGTTACTAGGAGGAAAATACAATAGCATGAGTGCTACCTTTTGAAAAGGTAAGGCTGGGAGTTGTTTGGTTGGGTGGTTTTATTCCTTTGTAACTTAGTAGTGGGTGCATGAGGGTTTCAGAGCAGCCAAGTGCCAGCAGAGAGGACGTGGCTAACCCTGGCACATCACTGGAGCAGAATGGGTCCCCATGGAGCAGTGGGTGCTCACCGAGGGATGCAGTGGGGAGCGTGAGGGCCTGTGCATGCAGCTTTGAATCCCAGATGTCCTGGGGATTCATACCCTCTCCCGTTTGGCTGCAAGTGACTTGTTTCTTTAGAAATATGTCTCAATTTGTCGCCAGTAGTAGATTAAGGCTTGACTGTTGGAGGGTTCTGAGCAGAGGATTAGTGACTTTGCAAAACAAAACACTTCTAGGGGGGTTGGGAAAGGTGTGACTGCTCTTGGCCAGGTGTCTTCTGCTAATTAACATTATTTAATTGGGGCTTGTTGGAGAGCTGTGGCTTGGTGGGTAGAGGAGGCTGGAAGAGATGGGGCTCAGGGCTGCTCGGCCCTGTTGAATGCAGCCCACCAAGGGGATCCTGGTGCAGGCACCTCACTAGTGAAAACTCCACAAAACTCAGCCCTCCACATTATTAAAGGCTCCTTTATACCTCTTCTAGCCGTAACTCCTGTGAGAACAGCCAGTCTTTTCAGCAGCCTGAAATCTTCCTTATGGGGAAGGTTTTGCAAGGGGAACAGCCTGGCTGGCATGGCGCTGCTCCAAACCAGCCCTGAAGCTGTTGTGGAAGCAGTCTGGGAGTGGTCAAGGGTTCCAGGTGATCCTGGTGCTCCTGTCTGGCCATGCCAAAACAAGGGGCTGAGTCCACTTACCGCCTGGCTGGCTCAGTAGGATCCTGAAAAATAGTTGTGGAAAGTAGGGGTTAATTTCTAGGTATCAAAATATGCACAAAAGGTTAAATGAGACTTCCTCCTTGTCAATGAATTACAGCTTGAAAATATTTGCATTCTTTCCTGAAAGATTTAGGAATAATTATACAGCACTCAGGGGCAAGGCATTCCCAGATAAACTTAACAAGTCTATAATTTGTAGTCGAGGCAGGGTTTCCTGTAAATGATAGCTTTGTTTAATTTTACAATACTGCTTCCAAATGTTTGCTGAGTATGAATTGCCAGCTAAACTGGATTTGTGAATTTGGAAGAGTATTTATTTGTTTGTTATTGCAGAGTGTAAAAGCTGCTGTCTTAGGCTAAAACTTGGCATCTCCTTTACAAACTATAGGCATCTCTCCCCGGGCAGGTTTGATGCACTGGGCAGCCAATGTAGGGTGTGAACAGCTCTCCAATTTCTCTGTACAAAATTCCTGTGCTTCTCTAGGATCTCCTCCTACTCTGCCTTTCTTTTTCTGGGGTTGGGAAAAGGAACACTACAGTCACAATGCACATACTTTATTTCCATTACTCAAAGCTGGAGTCATGCATAGTTACAGCCAAAGACACTTCAGCAGCTCTGGGGATAACAAGATATAGCTGACAGACTGGAATGCAGATTTATCAGGGGTAAAAACTGGCAAAAGTCCTTATTTCTGGTTCTTCTTTTTGAATAGGCCCTTCATGCTCCTGCTGCAAGAGCCCACCACATGTTTAACCCCTTGTGTTCTTCCAGCTGGATCCAGGCATGAGCACTGGGGCTGCCCATGTTTCTTTTGGGATGAAGTTGCTCAGTCCCACATAGTTCCTAGGTGTTGTTTTTGAACTGCAAAGCTCTTTAAGTAAAGTTCTTTCAATGGGTTTTTATTTTAAAGTGCAAGCCTTTGCACCAGATGTCTGTCTGAGTGACCACAGAATGTAAATTTTACTGTGTGTTGCCTTTGGACTAGCAGTTTGGGAGACTACTGGGCAGTTAATATTAACAGATTGTGCCATGAGATCCGTTTCCTTGGATTTGATTCATATTAATTTCTTTCAAAGCAAATCGCTTTATTGGCTTCAGTTTCATTTTGCTGTAAAGCTACTTTTACTGTGCCTTTGCTAGGACCTGGAAATACTTATATTGCTATGATAAATAGGTCATATTCAGCTCCATGGATTTTCAGTTATATATATATATTAATATTGCAAGACATTAAGCAATTTCTTTTTGGGGAAACAAATTATGGCAGAAGGAGCACACTTGGAAGTTAAATAGATTAAGTGAAATCATTCAATTACAGGAGCAAGGTTCAGAAGACAAGTCAGTCAGTTTAGGGAAGGAGTTTCAAGTTAAAATTTAACCTTTCCCAGTCTTCTGTGAGCAGTGGTGCAGGAAGACCTGCCTGGAACCAGCCCAGTGTGGGAGCCTGGGGTGAGTGCTCTGACGTGGCCATCTGCAGGGTGGATGGATTTGGAGCTGGTGGTTGTGCCCTTGGCTGAGAGTCTCGACTGGCTGAGAATGAAGAGAATTTCACTTTTTATTGGAAAAGGAAAGAATTGCTCAAGGATTGCAGAACACTTTGTTTTGGAAAAAAAGTCATTGTTTGAAAATAGCACAAGAGCAGGAGGGGAGCTGTCCCTAAGCTTGTGGCAGTCTTGGAAATCTTCTTACTGGGGGCTCAAGTGAGGCTTCAAGGCTTAAGTGTTAGCTTGGACTTTTGTCCGAGGATGTCCAGGCTGGAGGGCTACACTTCTCCCATTCTTGCCTCTTCCTTTGATGATAAGGATGGGGAACTTTATTTTTATTCTTTTTTGTTTTTACATTTTAAGCAGGAGGGATAGAGTTTAGAAAGGAGACTAAGTCTTGGCTTTTGGACAGAAACACTGACCCCAGTGGCCAGCACTTGGTCTCTCATGGGATAGTTGCTGGCTCCTGGTTTTCTACCCTCTGTATCTTTTCTGCTCCCTGCGTTTATCTCCTTGGCTGAGCCCCAGGCATGTGGATTTGAACCAGCACGGCCCATCACCACTTTGCTGCCAGCCCTTGTCGGGGTGCTGCTTGGCCTGTTTTGTCTGGGTGCATCCCCAGGACAGGTCCATCCCCACAGCAGGAAGCCGCTCTGGTGACATCACAGTCATCCACTGGAGACACCCAGCCCACATGGATTTGCCACAGAGGGCAGCCTTCCTGTCAAAGCCTTGTCTCAGCCCTTCCAGGATTTCCCATATGGCTGGCAGGTTGCTCCATGCCTCCCTATTGCAGGGGCTGCCCATCATTCCTCCAGGCTTTTTTTAGCTGCAAACTTTATTTCATTGAGTATTTTTGCTGATGAAGGGTGCCAGGACACAGCAGTGGCTGTGGGGAGGGAGGGAGCTCCTCTTCCTGCTTCAGAAAGGCTAACTGGTGAATCCATCCCATCCTTCTAAATCAGCCATCCATTCCGGGCTCCCAGAGCCAGGGCTGTTTATTTTCCTGCCGGTGGATGTTGGATGGCACCGCGTGGGAGGTGGATGGCAAAGGTCCTGTTTGCACCCCTCCTCTCCAGGTTGCTCAGGGCCATGCTTAAGAAGACAAAATAATCCCTTTTATTCCTGCAAGCAAAACCTCAGTGTAATTGTCTCCTGGTGCAGTTGGGTGCTTTCAGCCTCGTGTGTTGTTCTCCCATCCCACCAAAGCTGTTTGCACAAGCCCAGCTGCTGTTCAAGACAGGGGATCAAAATTGGGGTCTGCAGGTGATCAGTCTGTGCAACACTAGGGCTGGCGTCTCTCCCAGACTTGCTTTTTCCAAAATACCTAAGAAAATGTGACCCTGTGCCGTGTTCCCATGTGGAGCAGCAATGAGAAGGCATGTGCTTTACACTGTGAAACGTGCTTGGAGGGATGGTGGGGAACTCCAAAAGCTTTAATTGTTAAAGGTTGAAGTGGCCTCCTGCACTCTCCTGTTGTCATCTGGGATGCTGCTGTCCCTCCCGGGAGGGATTTGCTCAACCAAAGGTGGCAGCACAGAAATTTACTTGGGAATTGTTCCAGAGATGGAACAATTATCTGTGCTGTGGTGAGGAGGAGGAGTGCCTGTGTGAAGCTGGCGGCAGATATGGCTGGTGTTCATAGCTGCGCCAAGGAGAGCAGGATAGATAGGGCATTCTGGAGAGGGAGAGAAGAAGGAGTTTTTAATTTTGTGATAGCCTTATCTTAATCCTTTCTCCCTTCTCTTCCACCCCCCTTCTCGCCTCTTTCAGGATAGGTTAAACTACTCAGCCTCACCTTTTCCACAAACACTGGCAGGCTGGTGGTTCCAGACCTGGGAATACATTGGGAGTCTGTTTCAGCAGCGGGATGGGTTTTTGGATGTAGGCAGTGTTGTGCTGGCAGAGCACAGTGCAGTGCTTGTGTGAGCTGGGTGGCTTCTGCAATGGATACCTGGCTGTTGGAAAAGTAATACTTGGTGGGAGTAGCAGTAAAGGACTTAAAAGCATGTTTTTCAGGTCCACAAATCTTATTTACAAACTCAGCTGTGGTCTTAGCTCTAAGGTGTTTTGTCCAAAGGGAGATAAAGTAGAGAGGTGGGAGATGTAGGGGATGGTTCTGAACATCACTGGAGCACAGGCCGTGCTCCTGTCCCAGTGCTGCTGCTCCCTGGGTGAGGAGGCAGTTACCCCATTATAGGATCTCTGGGCAAATGTCTTGCCCTGGAGTTGTGCCTCTAGCTGGAGGAAGGATTTCCACTAAAACCCTCCCTCTGTATGGTGGCCCAGTTTCAGGGGGTTTCAAAGGTCCTGGGCAAGTTGCACCTTGAGTTTTTGGCACTGAACATCCCCTGTCTCCTGTTGTGCTGCTTATTTGCCTTTCTCCATGTGTTGCTTCAGCCTTGGCCATGTGCTTTTCTGGAGGTTTGTCTTATTTACATGAACAGTTCTCAGAAAGTTCAGCTGAAAAGCAAGTTTTTTTTTCCTGGGAACAGCCAGGAACCACTAGTGTGGGATCTTTGTGTATAAAGTTGCCTTTCTCTGATTATAAACAGTGGCCCTAGGATGGATGTGTGGTGGATCTGTTTAGATTTAAACCTGACCCACCTCCTTGTTTTCAGTGCTGGCATCCCCTTTGAGCAATGTGTTCTTTCCTGCCTTTTGCAGTAACACGTTTTACTGGTGTGATTTTTTTAACCTTTTAAATTGGAAAGTCCTATCAAGTTGGGGTGTCCTGCTGTAGGCAGCAGTGTATGAGGGGTTTTTAATGATTTTTTTTTCCCAATGCAGTATCATATACACAAATTGCTCATTAATTTCCCATGTAGTCTTTCTTCTCATGGCCTAGCAAGCCAAGATAGTCTGATAGCCACAGAGACCCTATTGCATGTCCCAATTAGTCCCTGGGGACTCTGACTGAGGGAGGGGATGAGCTGGGAAGCACACATCTGTCCTTCATCTGCAGTGGAAGAGCTGCTGCAAGATCAGACTCTGCTTGCTATCCCTCCCAGAGCCCTTCATCTGGGCTTATTTCCCCTACCCTGCTTTGCATCTGGTTGACGAGAGCTAATTATTTCTGAAACCCCTTTAATTGATGGATCTTTCTGGTCCAGTTGTTTGTACAGTCATCAGCAGAGTGAAGACTTGGGGCAGAGCAGCATCACCTTTCTTCCCAGGAAGGCAGGCTAGACAAGGGGTTGACAGCATCCCCTGGGGTCACTGATAAAGCAAGAAAGGCCTCTGTGTGGTTTTGTGGGCAAGGCTGAAAAATGCAGTACTCCATAAGCTTGCTGGTTTACTGGGTGCTCATAGAGTGCAGCTGTGTACTGAGATGTGGCATAGGTTCCTCAACATGGAGTTGTGGCTGTGGTGCTCTGGAGAAGCATTTCTGGAGCGATGGCAGTGGTTCTTCCAGACTCCCGGAAAGCTCCTCTGCAATGGAGCTGCTCAGCTGGAATATTTGCCTGCAAACTGTCTCATTGTGGAAGGGGCATTGCCCGTGTCTGGGCTGAGAAGGTCATCCTGTGCTGCACTAAATGGGGGACACAACCAGGGAGCTGTAATTGTGGAGCAGCACAAGTGCTCTGCCTTCTCTCTGGTGCCGAAATGGTCTCCATGTTGCTATGAAAATGTCTCGTCAAAAACTTTCCACTTAGAACTGAAGTCTCATTTATGTTTGCACAGGACCTGCTCTTGGACTGAATTTTATTTTCTAAGCAAGTGAGACTTTCTGCTCCTTGATGGGGTGGAAATAACTGCTCCACCAACTTGCAGCCCACCCGCCCTCAGGGGGCTGGGAGCCAGTGAGGAGTTTTGGCAGAGGATGTGGTTTGTACAGGAGCACTGTAGGGGCTGAGTGGGACAGTGATCAGCACAGCTCTCTCAACCTTAGTTTGTCAGGCCTCTAAAAAATTAGTTTTCAGGGGACATACACAGCTCCCCGTATTGCAACCTTCAGACTGCTGCTGTGTTCCCACAGACCCCTGCAGTCGCCCCCCAGACTGCAGACTACAAACTGAATATGAAATGCTTAATAAGAGCCAAACTGCCTTGAAAGATGTGTGGATGCAAAATTAATTCGAAAAATCTGGCCTTTTGTGTATTTTTTTTCTGGAGACTTTTAACCTGTTCTAAGTTCTTATGTCATCTGCACTGTTACTCTGCTTGGCATGTTCTGCAGGGAGGAGAAGGGCTTATTACTATGGGTTTTTACATAAATAAATGTGGTTGTTAAGTACTATTGACACATGGAAATATTGGTGGATGCTTAGAGAAGGATCAGCTGCTTTGTGATAGCTCTGTGCTGTTCCCTCATTTAAATACAGTTACGAAACCCAGTTGTAGCAAAGCATGTTCAAAAAAAAAAAAAGAAGCCACATTTCTGTGGCTTATAAAGAAGAAAAATCAAACCCAAAACCACACACATCCCTCCTTACTAAAAGTTTTGCACACATAGGAAACAAAGGCATCAGCATTTGCTTGTCAGAGCTAATAAAGTTTGCTTGGATCTTAATTTTTCTGCTTGATTTCACAAAGTAATTGAAACTTCCTTTTTAAAAAAAATTCTTAAAAGAACATATTTTGGTCAGTGAGTTGATGGAATTTTGCTTAGGAGGCAGGCGCAGTTTGAATGTACTTTGCAACTGGTCAGTCAAAACTTATAGGACAAATTACTTGTGCCTGCAAATCATTCCTCCAAGTTGAAAAACACCTAGACCAAATAAACCTTGAACTACAGGTTTCATGGGAGCTTTTGAGCATGTAAGTGAGGCTTTTGTAATCGCAGTGATCTGATAAAACCTTTAAAACAAGCGTTCTCATAAAGAAAATAGTTCCACTTCAAGTGATAAAAGCCACATCTGGTAAACTTTGCTTGCTACCTCCCGATGACCTGTGAAACAGCAAATAGTCCCTGCTGCAGAGAAAAGGGTATTGGTGTCATACCCTTGTCATGGAGGGGATGCACCAAAAAAAGTTTATTTGAGAGCAAAACCAACAGCCTTTGAAGAAGGAGGCTCTTCTGACTCATCCTCTAGCTCACATTTGATATTCCATGACTACAGTGTCTTGCTGCTTGCCTCCCGGCTGGCATCACACAGGGAGATTCAGAGATTAGGATAGGGAGGGGCCTGTGTAATTGAAAGCAAACTAACAGCTAAGACAAAGAAAGAAATGTAAACCAGCAAGCCCAAAGCCACAAATAGAAAACAGACTTTCCAGATTGATTAGTTCAGATTTGTTTATTTGAAGTCCCAAAAGTTTGTGTTGTCACTCTTTTGGAGTGTCTCTCCAATTTGGCAAAATGTTGACCACGTGTTTGCAGATCACTTTTTCACAAGAAAGACCCTGGGGTTTGGGTGTGTTGGTGTTGCCTTAAACTTTGAATTGAAAGGAGGGTGGCAAGCTCCAAAAACTGATTTGTAATCGTGACATTCAGGTGCTGCTTTTGAGGGAATTACATTCTGTTAAATTTTTGATTTTGGAGGGTTTTCCTTGGGCATGTACTGAGTGCTAAAATCAGATTACTGATCACTTTTTTCCCAGGTTTAGAAAGACTGGTGCACTTACTGGCTTTGGAAATAAGTGGAGACCTGAAAAAGTCGGGGTTTACTTTTGTTTTTCAGAGTGTTTTGTATGGAGACGTGCTTCCTATCTTCAGTAACAGATCAACAGTGCAGCTGTAATATATATTTTTAATGGGTTTGGCTTAAACACCCTCAAGTCACCAGACAGAGGAATTACAGCTCCAGCCTATTAGCTGTTGGCCATTAATGAGTCAGGTCTAAATGCCTTGATTGTGCCTGAGATTTCTAAGCAGAATCTTTGCATAACATTAGCATGGCAGGAATGCCTCCCAAGGACAAACAGGAACTTCCCAGGCCTTCCCATGCCTCTCCAGGAAGGAATAAGTACATTTTGGGTTGTGCTGATACCATCTCATGCCTTGGAGCTGTCAAAGCGGGTGAAAGCTCCCCATTGCTCTGGTAGCCTGGCTCTGAGGTTCTTTCACATTCAGGCACATTGTTTATCTTTAACCAAGGCTTGGATAAACTTCCTAAATAGGTTCTGTAGTAGTCCAACATGGTCTGCTTTGGCGTAGGTTTTCTGGAGTGACTCAAACGTTATAAATATGAAAGTAGCTAGACTTCAAATGCTGCCTTTGGACCAGGTTTTCAGAGTTGCCTCCTAAAGCAGCAAAGGGGAACCTTTTCTTGAACAAAATCTTGGGTTTTTCTCCTATTTAACACCCTCCCACTCCCATTTCTCTTTTCTTCTGCACCCTTTGTTCATGTGTGCCTTCCTGATTAAGAACTAATCGCTGAAGATAGATTAGTCTGGGAGCATCGCAGCCCTTGGGACCCGTACAGGTCTGGTGGGTCAGGAGCCGGAAGGCACCGCGGGGTCACCGTCACCACCACGGAGGAGGCTGGAGGAGGCCGGCTGAGCCGCGCTCCAGTGCACGGAGGAATGCGGTAACAGGATTTAAAGGAAACATACAACGAGGATTAAGGCTAATTGTCTTATGAGGGGCGGCAGGATGTGGCCGTGCAGGGAGCAGCACTGTTCTGCAAGGGGGAGAATCTCATAGTTAGGGCCTTGTTCGTGGAGGGCTCAGGTAGGTTTTTGTTGGTTTAATTGCTGTGTGGAAAAATGGAAAATAGTGGACTGGGAAACGAAAATAAAAAAGTTGAGTTCTCCCTTAAAGGCTTCAAGGCTGTTGGAGCAAATATTTCTGCAGTTGGTGGGAAGCATGCTCCAAATGGCTGGTTCTCACCATGCCTGGGCTCCGTTTTTCTGGCTTTGCACAGCTGTTGCTCTGTGCAGGGAGCTGACGTCCCCTGATTGGTCGTCCTGGGGTTGGCAGGAGGCTCTTGCTGAAGGACTTTTGAGTGCCAATGAGTTTGTTTTGAGCAATGGTGTGAATGCTGTTGGAGTTGTTAAGGGGATTCTGCCTCCCCTCATAAGTCAGACTGGTTATCAGGTCTTGTTCAAAGGCCACGGGTATCTCTGAGCTTGAATAAGGGGGATTGAAGAAGCAAAAGCCATCAGACTTGGTCCTCAGCAAGCTGGAGTTCATGCAATGCTGTCTGGAGCCAACCATCCATCATCAAGTGGTACTAGAGGGCAGCCAGACCAAAAAGAGTTATTCATATTGTATTTCTGTGCTTTGGGGAAGATCTATTCCTGTCTGGAAGAAAGTGGAGTTTGCCTGTGTCCCAGCCAGAGGATGGAGAGATTATGCCCTTCAAGGCTGTGGGACCCTCCAGGCAAACCCATTTATTTGCCTTGGTGTGAAGGGAGGGGATCAGAGGTGTAGCAGTGGGGTCTGCTGGGCAGGGTCTGGGGGCACTAGGGGCCTGTGATTCTCATCGGGTGTGGATGGACAAGCTGCCCAAGCGAACGCATTCTTCCTTGGCCCTTGGGTTTTAGCTGTTCCCAATAGAAGCAGTCCAAAGCTCAGTTTTCTGTCCTGTACAGAGGTGCCTTTTGGAACATTGGGGGTATGCAGAGACAGGGGAGGTGCCTGGTTTCCCAACTGTTAGATTATGGCTGGACTTTGCCCCACCTGAACCCTTAAAGCTCATCATCTTTTTGTTTATACTTCCAATTACCAAAAGTCCTAAGTCCTGACCCCCAAAACCCCAAGCAAGCAATACTCTTGCAAATGGAGAAGATGGGGTGTTTTTCCTTGGTGTGGCGCTTGGGCTCACTTTTGCTCCCTCTGTGAGTGGGATTTCTGGGATCAGTGGGTGCTGCTGTGGTAGCATGCAGAGCACCAAGAGGTAGGAAATAAGGAGTTGGTCCTCTGGTCCGAAGTCCAGGCTGCCTGTGCTGTTGGGAAGAGAGCCCTGCGATTGGCAGCTGTGTGGGACAAGGGACTCACATGGCTCTTGCTATCAAAGCAAGGAGAATAAAATAAGACCTCCATGTCGCTTAGGACTTTTGGGGGGCCCTGTGTGGTACTGGCTCTTTGCTGAGCCCCTTCTCCCTGTCCAAAAGCAGCCAAGGCAGGGTGAAGGAGCATGTCCTTACAAGTGGAAAACATCGCAGTGCTACTTCCCAGTTATCTGTGTATTTATTCATACATTGTCCTTTAATATAGTTGTTTGCAGTTGGTCTTGTGTTTTTGTTTGGGTTTGTTGGTTTGTTTCTTGGGTTTTTTTCCCCTTCTCTTCTGTGTAAAGTTGGTCTCAGAATTACAGCAGGTTCTACAGTGCCTATTTTGGATCCTGCAATAGGGAATTAATCTCTCTGGAAGTTAATTAACATCTCTCTCCTGTTCAAATTTATAGATTAGATTATTGTTAGTATAAAGCCTGGGATATTTTTTAAATTTTATTTTAAGTTGGAAACAGGAAATTGTTGCTGAATTCCACGAGCTTTGTTTCTTATTTGAGGAATTAAAAACATCTTTAGGTTTGGGATTTTTTAAAAAACTTTTTGCTTGGGTCACAGCTGCCAGTTTTCATGCCCTTAGTGCTCTTAGTGCTGCGAAACTCATGCAAATGGTAGCTCTACTTTGTGTTGTGGTGCACGTATGGTTTTGCTTCTGCAAGCAGGAAAGCTTCACTTCTGTTGAGCCCCTGCATAGCTGGTAACTTTGGAAGGGTAGGACGTTCAGGGGGTTTGGCCACACAGCCACAGTTCCAGTGCCTTGGGACAGTGATGCTTGCCTTGAAATGTGCCAGTGCCACTAGTTGGGTGAACAGTGGCTTCCCATGGTAGTGCAGCTCTCGGCTGAGGAGATCTGTCTTACTGAGTGCCTCCACAAAACCATGAATGTCTTACATCCTTCTGAGTTTCTTTTGTAGTTTTTGGGGGTATTTTTCCACATAAAGCATGATCCTCAGAATCACAAGGGTCATCTTCTGCCGGATCTGGGGCTTGCCAGTGGATGAGCAGTCTGCTGGCACAGGCGAGCCTGGGTGCATTTCACAAGAACCTACTGTGTGGTTCTGAAATGTGTTTTTGTGCTTTGACACTGGAATCAGCTGTGTTTGAAAAGGAAAAAAAATACTGGAAAAGTGGTTGCCAGTGGCATATTCCTGCTTTTTCCTGCCTGCCCATGTGTGGTGTCACCCTGCACCAGTGTGAGGATGCTTGGTGGAGGGTCTGGGGCATGCAGAGGGAGGAGAGCCAAAAGCGGAGGGAGAAAATGTTAAGAAGGAAAAATATTCCAATTTTAATGCCTTTGGTGATGGAACCAGTTTTGGTCAAAGGCTGCCCTTTTTGGCAAATAGCTGAAAGATTTAGGGGAAAAAAATACAAACAGGCAGTTTTCTTGGCTTTGTTTTGCCTTCTTAGTGGGGAATTTGAGGGGAAAAAAGAGTAGTCTCACAACAAAAGTAACTGTCTCTCAGCCAGATCTCCTTGTGCCTGAGGCTTCAGTAATTCTGTATATTTGCTGTTCCAAATGGATTCTCTTCCCTGCCACCCCTTTTGCTGCCATTAATTGTGTGAAATTATACTTGGAGAGGTTTTTTGGATTACCCTGGTAAAATCTGCTGGCCAGTCTCTTTTGAATTTTGAAGTCTGATTGCTGGCTGTATGCAACTTCTTTTTCCTGTGACTTTTACCCCGTCATAAAGGTAAGAATTACTGACTTGCAGGTATTGGGCTTTTTACGTGTTCTTTGGTAGCTGATAGAGGGGCTCAGTCACCCCAGGGATGGGTTGGTCTATTGTATGCCTGGTGTATCTAACCTCCTCACTAGAGAAGTGGGAAAAAAACAACAATAATTTTCAGCATACTTTGCCCCTTGTATAAAACCACTCACTTAGTGCATGTAGGCAGACATTTTATGAAATCTATTTCATGCCTAAAGAATTCGGTGATAATAACGAGAATTTGCATTTCTTAAGTTTTCACTCAGCATTATCAGGGAGGGTTTTTTGGTTTTCTTTTTTTAATTAAGAAACAACTCTTAGTTTTCAGTGAAGGTTTCTGTCTTAGCTAGAGCCAGGGAGAATCCTCTAGTTAACCAGAGTTACTTCCTTTTCAGATTTGCTTAAATAGTAAGTTTAATTATGTAATATTTTAATATTCTTTTTCTGCCTTGCTTTATTTGTATATTCAGGTCTTTGTGTGGTTTCTCTCTCTTTTGATGTTTGCAGAAATGTATTATCTTCATCTCTCTGGTTTGTGTTTGGTGTGCCACTAGTTGACTCAATATCCTGTTTGTTGGAAGGAAAGCAGGCTCTATCATGGCATTAATTTCCAGGGTGTAAAACCTTGCAGTATTTGGGCCACCCTGTCAGGTAGGAAATTGTTGGCTGTGCTGTGGAAATGAAGCAGTGATGGTATTTTTCCTCAGGTGAGCTGGGTTTTAGCTTTTCATGAACTCTTTGAACCTCACTGAAGGCAAGATCCTGCATCCTCCTTGCTTAGACAAGACCTGAAAAGGGCAAAGTCCCCAGCCCAGATGTGCTGTAGAGAGTTTTTGGATTCGGTCCTTGGGGTCCTCCACCTGAATCTCTCCACTGCTCCATTGTCAGTTTGAGAGCTGGGCCGGAAGGGATCTCAGTTGACCAGGGATGCTTCTCTGGGCTGGTCTGGAGAGCAGAGACAGATCTTCCTTTTGCTTGGGGCTGAAGAGCTGGGTTAGGAGTGTGGGAAGGGCTCTCCTGGTCTATCCCTGCCCAGTAGGGATATCTCAAAATCACTCCAGTTGACCTCAGCAGACAGCATTTACCCAGACTCTATCCTTCAGGGTCTGCCTCTGTCATCAGGTCTAGGATGAGCTTTGCAGTGGTTATTTGGACCTGGGCGGGTGGATGCAAGAGCCCTCTTTGTGTCCTAAGTTGCTCTTTCCAGTAGAAAATTAAGTTTCTTAATGTGCATTTGGCTTAATGTACGCACATGGATATAAATCTCTCTTGTTCTCTGCACTCCCTGACCCTCTTGGCAGTAAATCTGGGAACCCAAAGCTGTCAACAAAGCAAAATTGAAAAATAGAAGCCAGACAGACCTTGATTGTGTATGATATTTTAAGTAACTGTAGGTACGTGCTATGGAAATAATTAGGATTATTTGTTGTGTTGAAGGGAGGTATGTCACTGAGGTATTGTGTGCACTGCCGTTCCCGTGCCTGCGAGATGGATTAGCAGCTGAGTTAACAGATGCAGTAAGGCTCCACTGAAAATAGTTCACTGTTGTTAAGCGTAGGTGAAAGGGATTTGATTTGGGTATCAAAGAGTGTATTTTGACTGCTTTACAAGTTTGCAAAAAAAACCCCAAAACGTTTCACTATTAAAAGCTTTCTCAGTGAGTCTGGGGAATTTTTTGTGCCATTAGAATAATCAGTAAATGACTCTTTTTAATTGATTAATTGATTGATTAATAACCTAAGTGCAGGGGAAACAAGTGGCTTTAACATTAATAACGCAAATAAACCATTTTTATAAAATGGTTGCTAATTCAGTGGGATCAGTGGGATGTTAAATATGCTGCACGCTGGCACATGGTGCCAGACTGTGGTCCTTCCATAACCGTACCAGTCAGTTTTGGGAGCTGACCACATGGTGAGGATGGCTTCCGGCTTAAAAAATCTGGCGTGGTTGGAAAAAAAAGGCTCAGATGGGGATGAGAATCTTTGATGGTTAAACCCAGGACCAAGATCTTCTGTGACTGTGAAAGGGCTGGAGCCCCATGCGTGGATGGAGAATGGTGCTGGCTGTTGACCTTCATGGTGAGGACCTGAGTTAGGGAACATGGCATGTGCTCTCTCTTCTGGTGCTTTTTAGATGTCAGATCTCAATAGGAATTACTAATGTTTTGAGGAGGGAAGAAAGGAAAGCTGACTCTAGTTGCATGAGCCTTTATAATGGGAATGGGAAATGATTCACGTTGGAAAATGGGGTATGTTGTGTCTGCTTATAGATGCAGGAAGGCTGCTGCACGAAATGCTTCTCCTGGAAGTGTGTATTTGAAGTAAGAGTTTGGGATGGTTGTAACACCACACACTCAGAAGCATTGAGGGAAGTACAGCCCTAGATGTGCCTGTCTGGTTTGTCCTGCTCTGATCGGAGGGTACCGGCAGCTCTGCATCATTTGCAGGATGTGAGCATAGGAGTCTAACTCTGCTGCCCTTGATGGATGTGTCACCACTGTTAGCAGGACCTCAGTGCTGTTCTACATCCCTTCCTTCCTGGCACGCGACCATCTCCACAGGATTATTCTCCCCAGTAAAATAAACACAAGGCCGACAGCAGCTCAGCTTTAAAGCAAGCAGAGAACACTGACCACCCAGTGAAAAGAAAGTTCTGATAAGAGATATCAACTAAAAATTCAAGTTTGCTGCTTCTGCCAGGCAGAAAGCATGCCTTGAAGCAGTGTGTGTATATGACAGCCAAGGTGGAGGTGGCGGAGCTGCTTTGGAGGTGCAGTGTACCCCAGAGATAGATATTTTTGCCTCCCTTTGATGTTCACAGCTTAGCGTAATTTGACCTGGAAATATTTAAGTGCCAAGACTCTGCATTTTGGTAGTGCTATTCATTAGCAGGTATCTAACAACAGTGTAAGCAGTGATTATGCTGTGGCTGTGCTGACATCCCATAGGGATTATGGCAGCACCGTTGAAGAGCAAGAGCTTATGGTCCATTCCCAGAATTGCTGAGCATCCCCAGATCATTTTGTAGCCAGGAAAACTGGGCATTTTTGGTACTTCGGGTAAATCGAAGGTGATTGGGTTGAGAGGACAGTTCGGTAGCTGTGTCTGTCTCCATGACTCTGCCAGAGTCAATCACAAGCTCGTGCTTTTCTTTCTTCTTCTTGCCCTTGCTAATGCGGGGCCGTAGCAGTGGAGCTGTGCTCAGGAGTGATGCTAGTGTTTCTTGTCATCTTTGTTGGAGGTTTTGTAAAGCCTCAGTAGCATGTCAATTACGTATGATGGGTGCAAGCCTAATATTCTGTGATAATTAGAAGGCAAGTCTAATGTGAAATTGGATTAGGGCGCAGAATTACAGTCTGGGATTCCTTTGGTAGTTGGTTCAGAGGAAGTCATAAAACTCCTTTAAAGATGACACAGGCCCATGTGTGCCAGAGGGGAGAGGCAGAGCACAAGGCTGAAATGCTGGCCCCGTTCTCAGGTTCTCAGCAGTGTTTGCCTCCTGCTCTTCCACCACCCATCCTTTCCCCAGCCTGATTTCTCACATGGGAGCAAAGTCCAGCAGTAACATCTCAGACCATAAAGCACTTCTGGCTTGTTTACTGAGGTCCAGTAAAGGGCTGGGCTGTGTGAGGAGCCTTTTAAAAAAATACCCACCACCCTTACAGTGGGTGAAGCTTTAGCTAGTTTTTGCAGTTAGCCTTCCATAAAGTATGAACTTGGGCAAGATGAGGAGAAGCAGGCTTAGAAGGCATGCTAAACATCCAGAAAAAACATTTTGAAAAGGTCTTGGAAAATCGTTTAGTAAAGAGAACTGTTTTTCAGTATTATGTAGCCCCTGAGTTTGTGCTGCTCACTTACTCATTTGATGAAAGCTTGTTTTTCAACACATTGCAAAATAGTTACTTGATTTTGAAGAAACTGTGTGCCTGGAGTCTGCTAAATGAGGTGTTTCTATAGTGGCTTAAATCATAAGTTTGCAGGATTACCTTTCTGAGCACATTTCCTTGGATGTACAGATCGTAATGTCATGTACCATCACATTTCTGTCTTTAAACAACCATCTCCATTCCCCAGAGGTGTGCTGTTAACCAGCCAAAGGAGCAAGTTTCTTTATAATTTTAGTCCCTCATTTCTCTCTCTGTACTCATCATAAAATAAGGAAAAGTCTTGTTGCAACAGGCCATGAGAAAGATCTGCTGCAAATCCATGAAAAGCCATGGTGATGGTGTGCATATGTGGTAGGTATTCGGAGTCAATCTCTGCTACTTGAGCTGGTTTTGCCATGCAGCCCCCCATGTGGTGATTGCACACCCTGCTGAACAATTTAATAGAAAGCCTAACTTGAAAGGAGGCTGTGGCAGAGTTGTATTTTTACTTTGCTCACATGGTGATAAATGACAAAAGATGCCGAGGTTTTCACACTCAACAGTAGATGAAGAGTTGCCTTGTATGGGCATTGTTTGATGAGTTTTAACTTGGGAAATAATTATTGCCGAATGTGTTCTTGACAGTGAACGCACACCATGAGCGTTCTCTGCAAAATACACATAAACATCAGATCTCTGCTGAGTATGCCTAAATACACATATTATTCATTCATTTTCCTTAAGAGGAGTTCACTGCCAGTTTGACAAAGAGTGTTGGCTTTGATCTTGGCTCCAGGTCAGTGTTTGTGTGTGCATAACTGGTCCAGGCTCACATGGAGCTTCCAGCCTTCATCGCTTCCATTCCCCTGATTGTAGCACTGTTGTGTTTGAAAGCTGTTTGATGATGTCTTGCATCGTCAGGGTCTGTCCCTGTGGGATGAGTCCTGTGGATGGATCCTGAATGGATCAGCTCTGCTGGCAGATGTAAAAGGCCAGACATGAGATTTCTCACAGACTGTGCCTGTGCCTGTTGGTTTGCTCGAGTGAGGATGTGTTTTTAGGGATGCAGCTGTGCTAAGGACAAACCTCCCTGTGGGAAAACTGGGGCCCCCAGTGTCTTCCAGTGACTTTCCATTGGCATGGAAATGGAAAGTCATTTTCAGTGACACTGGCATCTCCAATATACTGTGATGTATAAAAACTGCAAGAAAAGCAGCCCATGGACCTAAACTTTCTGTTTTTAAAATGCTGTGTAGCAGAGTGCATTCTCCTAAGATTAGCAGTGAGTAGCCAGAGCTCCTCAGCTCCAGACAAACCTAATTCTTGATCATGAGCCAAGACCACATACTGCTGACATGACTGAGAAATATCTTCCATAATTAGATTGCTTGGTCGTTGATTTTTGAATGTCTGAGTTACATTTTGGAGCATTATTTCTTAATGATCAACCAAATGGGATCTGTGCAAGCTTGATTTACTGTCAGTAGTGCTCTTTCTTGGCTTTGCATATGTATTCTGGGGAGGTTCTGTCAAATCTGGGACAAAGGGATTAGAGGAAATGATTTTGCTTTGTAATATTAGGTAGGATGGTAACTTTAGTTTAATAATGTAAATTGGCATGAAACTGATACCCATATTTGTGAAATACGTTGGGCTTTTTTAATAATAAATAAATTGGAGAAGTTGTTAAAACCACTGTATTGGGGATCCTAGGGCATCTATAGACAATTTCAGAAGTGTCTGTGAAGTGTAACTAGGAAAAGAAATCCTGCTATCAGCAGGTTTGAATTTGTTTTGCTGCTATTCATGTTTAGTGTTGTGTCATAATCCTTAGTCCTGTATTGGAATTGGAGCAGAGATTCCAGGTGAAATAAAGTGGTGATGCTTGGGCACATTCTTATTTTAATGCTTGCTGGTAAGGTGGACTCAGAGAGGAGTGCCCAGGTGTGCTCCAGGATGGATTTAGTGGGCAGGATCTGAAAATCTGGGGCACCCCTTCCTTTTTTTTAAAGGACTTGTGAACCTACCTGGAGCTGCCTCCCTTAGAGCTGTGTATTTGCTGCCGGAGGTGCTCCTCTGAGACAGAAAGAAGTATTCCATGAAAAAAATGGAATTGAATGGAATGGAATGAAAAAACTCCTTACAGATGTAAATCAGTGAGATTTTTCTGTGTTTTCTGAAAGCTGTGCTTAAGCAGTGCTGCTTCCTGTAGCAGACTTTGAGCTTTCCATAATTGAAGAGCAGTGGATGGTCTTGTGCAATAAATTAGCTGTGTCAGAATTACCTGCTGGTCAAGGTCTCTCTAATGCCACAGAAAACAAGCAAACCCTGTAGCACAACAGGGAAACCAATTTTAGGAGGAGAGGTTCTTAAGAACCTCTTATAGAGAGAGAGAGAGGAAAACATTCGTGTTGTATTTTAAGATGGTCCTGAAGTGCCTGTAAGGAGAGACACTAACCTTTCTGGGCTGGAAAGTCATGCAAAGTGGTACAAAGGTTCACTATCTGGGCAAAGGACATTGTTGAGAAATCTTGCACAAGGTGGGCAGAGCATCAACATGTTGTGTTAACCATGGGCAGGCTTTGAACTGTCCAAAACCTGCTTTTGTTTCCCTAAACCCAGTTTTTATGCTCTAGAAGGTAGGATGTATGGCTCTTCCTTAAGTGTGTGGTGCACAGCCTCTCAGGAATATACTATTTTCTTCATAGGGGCTGATGAGTCCTTCGCAGGTCTGACAGTGAGTGTCTGAACCTCCATGGTGGTTGGAGGTCCTTGGTGACTTCCAGAGTGGGAGCAGGCAGGAAGGAGCCTTCCCTTCTCCATCTCTTTCCCCAGAATGAAGGATAAGGTCTGGCAGCAGGGTGTGAAACTGAAGGGAAAGCAGCAGCTTATGTGCTGCCTGTGTCTTTTAAAATGCAGTCTGACTTGGAAACGTGGAAACTTTCTCATCCTGACTGCTTGTTTTGATCATATCTTCTGTGTTGACAAAGATTTGTACAATTTGCCCAAATTTGAACCACTTCAGCATCGGCCCATGTACTTTGTGGTGGTGCTGCCTTGTGGGGCCTGTCAGAGAGCTGGAGCTGAGGACTGCTGTGCCAAGGGTTTATCTTGACCCACAAAACTTGACAATGGCATTTTATGGGTAGTGGTGGAAGGGGACAGCTTCATCCCACACTACTGCAAGGCATCTAAAAGCAAATTATTATATGGGTCCAGATCCTATGTCCAGATTGTCTGAGAGATTTTGAAATGGATCTGTTGCAGATACTGAAACACTTGGTGATGATCCCTCTGACCAGGCCAGCTTGAGCCAGATGACTCTTAGGAGAGAATTTTCTTAAGGAAAAAAAATCTTTTTGAAGTCTCCAAAAACAAACCCTGATTCTTCCAGGATGATGACACAAAACCACAAAATTAGGAGCTGGGAAATATAAAGCATTTTCATGAGCCATTGCATAAAACAAGTATAATTTAGTGTTAGTGACAATTGTGCTTCTGAGAGAGACTACTTCTCCTCTGGTAATTGGACAGGGGAGGGCTGAAGTAAAAAGCACTTACCTGGACAGAAAGGGCCATTGCTACTCATGTTGTGTATTAGCTAAATGAACTGGAAGTATTTAAAATACTCAGCAAAAACTTCATGCAAGTTACCATATACAATATATGTATATACAGGTTAATTTTCTGGTTCTTCAAATTATGCTGTAAAGGATGAGTATCTGTTTATTTTGTTTATTAATGGGATAAGTAAGAGGACACTTTTTAATGTTCTTGCAGAAAGACAAAGTTTTTACACGTGTTCCTATAAAGTTTCTATAAAGAGTTAGGTTTTGATGTGCTTGGTCCAGTGCTCGCAGCAGGAGATCTCCTTGCAAGGGAATGGTGCTGCAGATCCTCACACACCCTGCCACTAGAGACCTCTTTTCTTTGGCATAGAGTCCTTTTAACTTGGGATATTTTCTTCTCTGCTTTTCAGGTGATCACTTGAAAGTCTGCTCACAAGGCTACACATGCTGCTCTCAAGAAATGGAGGAGAAGTACAGTCAGCAGAGTAAACACGACTTCAGAAACGCCGTCGTAGAGTTTAGCAATCACCTACAAACCGTGTTTAGTTCTCGATACAAGAAGTTTGATGGTAAGTGCAGAGACCTCGAACTTGATCTTGGAATAAAAATGGAAAAAATCCCCCTTCTCTTGTTTTCCATGCAGTTGTTCTGCTCCATCTCTCGCTTTGCTGGGAAAGTTCATGACTCGGCTCAGAGGGCAGAGTATGCCTTGTTTTACAATCCTGTGAGAGATATGTATTTGCTGATTATGGCTGCTTGTTTTCCAAAGAGAGAGATCTTTCTTTCTGATTAATTTTTTGAAAAGATTAATTTTGCTCTAATGTAAGATTGCAGTTGGTTTTGTTGGTACATCCCCACAGTGCGCATAATTGTATCGTGAACATCTTGCAGCCCCGATCCACAACAATGCTGATGTTTCCCAGCACATTGTGAACCCACAGGATTTGTATCCATCTCACTTTTAGCCTTAGGGGCTAAGCAGAGCAGCAGATAAACTCAGAGTGGTTTTGTGTGCAGGCCAACGGTTCAAGTGTGATGCAGGGTCAGAACCATAATGAACAGGTCTCGGCTAAATTCCCATCGCTGGA
>VZTN01033993.1:49545-113060 GCA_013400515.1 Erpornis zantholeuca | reverse complement strand
AATCAAAAAAAAAAAAATGCACTTAAGGAAAATACTTTCAATTTGCAATGTCACAGAAGACAAAAGCTGAAAGCAATTTTTAAGGGGATCATTAAAAGCATTTTTAGAAGCAGTTTCATAATGAATGCACTTCAAAGAAAGAATAAATTTTTCTTTCTTTATAAAAACGAAACATCTGAGTGCCAAATTTTTGTGGCAAAGTTAAAAAGTCCACCCTGAGAGAACAACTAAAGTTATACAGTTTCATATGATTCTGAGATGTTCCATCAAACACCTGTTAATGATCTCACCAGGAACCATGTAATTCTCTTTATTCATCAGTTTTAGAAGACTGGGTATTAAACACTCTCTTCTATTTCTCTTCAAAGTTTCTGTGCTGGCTGCAGATATGAGAGAGAGGAATCAGTAAGGAAGGACCTTTGAGAGCAGCTCATTATGATTTAAATATTGTTCAGATGCTAGTGGTAAAAGCAAAGGAAATTTCCTCCATCTCCTCCACTGTGGAAGTAATATTTATATCTTGATCATTTGCAGCTAGATATTAATATTGAGGGAGTATTGGTTTACAGAAGTACCCTGTCCTCAAAGAGCAAGTCTATTCTGGTCCTCGATTCAGCAAGGCACTTGGGCACAGACCTGGCTTAAATGCATGGATGTACTAATTGTTTAAAACTATCAGCCAGTGGCAACAGTTAATTGCATCACACACAGCAGCTGACTGAGGGCTGAGGCAAGACTCTGATAACCTATAGATTGCAAATATCAAACTGTGACCACCTGCCCTGTTG
Organism: Erpornis zantholeuca; assembly: GCA_013400515.1. Taxonomy (NCBI): domain Eukaryota; kingdom Metazoa; phylum Chordata; class Aves; order Passeriformes; family Timaliidae; genus Erpornis; species Erpornis zantholeuca. The sequence goes on along the minus strand of VZTN01033993.1, from coordinate 112,272 downwards.
CCAGCACAAAAACACTGGGGAAAAAAAATAATCCAGCAAACAGACAGCTTGAGTGAAGGTGATTTGCTCTAGGCACCTGCTTGTTCAGCCTTGTGGAAAGCTAGAAGATAAGAGGCTAATGTGTTTGTCTGGAACAGTGGTAGCTGGAAAGCTGTGGAGACAACCAAGGATTGTTGGTAATAGCCTGTGAGAAAAAACAGGATGTGGCTGTAGAAGGGGACCACAAGGAGGAAGGCCAACACTTTTTTGGGATAAACATTCTTTTTTTCTGGTTCCTGGAGATAAGCACAACACAGCACAGTGCAAGAAGAGGAATGAGATCAAGAAACCAGCAGGGACTGTTCACCAAAGGCTAACCCAGTAGGGAAGGATCAAGACAGCCAAGGACCCCTGAGGCCCTCTGATCCATTTCCAGAAAGGTCTAGAAAAACAAACTGCACATGATAACTAATTTTCATAGAAAGTGAGAAAGTTATCTGTAGGGTAGGGAAATATTATCTGTAAAAATGTACACTTACCAAGCCCAGGTGATGCAGCCAGGACCTTGGACATCCCATCAGCTAGAGCCAGGATTGGTGATCTTCCTCTCTTCCCTTTTTCTTTTCTTTCTGTCTCCCTCAAGNTTCATATGCCATTCTTCTCAAGAATTTGTTAGCAATCTTACAACTAAAGCCTAATTAAAGATCTGTCTGAAACACCTTCTGACCTTGATAAGCTCTTTCTGGACTTAGAGATCATTTTACATGAAACACAGATATTTGACTCCACCTTTTCTGAGCACTGAACCCAGTTAAAGTTGTATGAACACCAGTATATCATCGAAAAATGCATGGACCTCTCACTTGCCAGGTGTATGGCAGAGCTGGAGGACATTGATCTTCCAAATGAGCTGAAAAGTTGCTGAGGATTTTCTTGGAAGAAAGTACTTTCTAGGTGAAAGAAGAAAACATATAATTCAGATTATAGGAATTATTATTCTTTATTTCCATTTATTTTTTCTTCATATTTTTTTCTTTTGTTTCCTTCTTGATGTTACACTTCTAATATTTCCTTCTAAAGACAAATAAGTAAATAGGTAATACGTAAAATAATTCAAATAGCAATAAATTACTGCTGAGATCTTAAGAATCGCCTATACTGATTCCAAAGGCAGTTTCAGAGCAGAAATCCTGCAGTGATATTATATTACCCATGCAGAGATCTCCTATTATTTCACATGAAATGGTGTTTCCTAGTTTCTCCATCATCTGGTTACCAAGGTTTTTTAATTTCATCTGCTATTTGATACAAGGGAGCATGATGCTTGAATGAATGAAAGGAATATAGATTCAAAAATTAGATCCTCTAAGGGCTTTATTCATCATTCATTTATCTTTAACAACAACAAAAAAAATCTAAATTATGCACACATACAAAGTTTAGATTAGTGCATATCTTATTTTTTTCCTTACTGCAAGCAGCATAAATTGTGAAAAATTTTAAGTTAAGAAGTATTGCCCCTGAATTTGCTTGGGCTACTCTGATGCAAGCAGGCACAAATAGATGTCAGACTACCAGAGTTGGGAGATAAACATGTAATTGATTTGGAGAAATGGAAGACTGTTTAGGCATTAAAGATTAGGAACTGTTCAATAAAACGTTAAATGAGAAAATGCTGACCCATCAAATATGAAGCTCGTTCCATTAATGCACAAGGTTTCTAAATCTGATGCAAAGGAAGACTTTCACGTGGACAGAATATCAGCAGAGAGTTTCCCTTTTGAACAATCAGAGCACTTACCTGGCCCACAAGGGATTGATGCCTGCATCTCTTTTCTGCCTGGTTTAAACTAAGCATTAGCTGGACCAAGTCTTTCAGCTGAACTTGCTAGAGATTTCATACACTCACAAAGCTACCTACACTTATTCCTGCACACAACATATAATCACAAATACCAGAATGGATCCTGGGCTACATGTGATTAGCACTGGTTCTGTTTCCATATGCTGTAATTTCCTGAGATTTGCACTACTCTCTGAGAAAATTTGAACTTACTCTCTGAGAAATCAAATTATGTCCCACTCTGATTACTTTTCAATTAGCAGTTGCCTCTGCCCTCCTTCCTGAGGTAAATTTATGGCAGGATGCAGCTCCACAACACAATATATTTCCATAGTAAAGCCACCTGAAGTGATCTCTCAGTCCTGGCTATATTTTCTGGAGTTTGCCAACTCTTTCCCAAGCAACAGTTATGTTGAGCATATTTTCCCTCTGTGCTTATTATGTGAGGGTAACAAATCAATAAATCCATAATTTTCTAGAATGTTCAAGATGACAAAGAAAAATTCAAGACTTCAGGAAGTTTCAAATTTTCACCATAGCATTTTATATAAGAGTTACAAAGGCTGTTATTTTCAGAGGAAATACATAATATATACATAAATATATATAATAAATATGCCTTGTTTGAAGCCAGTATGTAATTTTCTCATCATGTTAGTCCACTGTTAACCTTTTCTGAGAGCAGCAGTCACAATTACAACTTGCTTTGATATGCTGAACAGGATAAATTGTTTAGAGTTTTTTGGATGAAAAGTTATTTCCATTTTCTCATAACTAATTTACAACAAAATAAGTTACAGAATTTACTAATACTTGGAGATAAATGCCTTACTTAGCACAATGATACATTTAATCAGGTTTTATTCTTAGGAAGGAAGTAAATGCAGCAAATTAATTGCAGTGTTCAGTTCTACTGAAAACATTCTTAAACCCTTCCCTCTCATTTTTACACTGAATATTTTTTACTGTAAAAGAGAGATTAAATAACTATTTTGTTTTACTCAAGTGAGGCAAGACAATTTCTCTTGTTAGTAAGACAAGACCAGAAAAGTAACAAATTTTGGGCAGCACTTTAAATAAAAATACAAATAAGCATGAGAGTCCAGAGTTGCGCAACAATAGAAATCAAAGCCTAGAAAAGAAGGTAAGGGTGAGAGAGCTGGAGTTATTTACAAGAGCAATAAAAATCTAACTGGCTTCAAATATATGAATATCTCAAAAAGCCACAGTGTACATAAAGGCTGTTCCAAAGGATAAAGCAATTTGTTCTCCCTATTCATCTTGCCTAGAAGAAGATGTAATGATCTAAAACTGCAACAGCAGACTTGTCTTAAACATTAAACAGAGACAGGTGGGACCTAAAGCTGATTAACTAAGGTGGTCATTGCTCTTTCCCAGAGGTGTCTTCAGGACCAATAAACCACTGCCAAGAGTGATGTTGATGTCATTGAGCCTGCTGTGAGGAAAGGACCAACAGGCTATATGATATTTCAAGGTCTTTACAAATCCCAGTTTTTTAATAGCTTTACGTAATCTACACAACAAAATCTAGACAACTTGGACATACCAGCAATAGTAAAGACATGGTGAAATGGACTTTACCAAACTGTTATTAACCAAAGCTTGTAACTTTACAGCACATGCTATGTGACCTATATAGTCCCTTTTCCAGCTGCCAGAACATGTTGCTGCTCTGTCTTCTGTCTTTAGCAACAGTTACTAATTTAAAACTTTTCAGGTTACAATTGCTCCTCAGTTTTTGTGAAAGACAACCCAAGCTCTGTTATTCTTAACAAAAGTATTTGCTTTTAATCTTACACAGCTGCAGAGGTACAATTTGCAACTTATGGGTATGAGTATACCTACTACTATTGGCACCCCTAGAAAAACCCCAGGTCAGTGATAATTTTCAAGAAATAACCTCCCACACACAAGAACTGTCATAAAGTCAGAATTTCTGGCTCATTTACCTTTCCCATCTCCTCACAGCTCCTAAAATAAAAAAAAAAAAAAAAAAACAAAAAAAAATCAACAACAGAATTACTTTTTTTTTTAATTTTAATGGTTCCCCAGAGTCTGAGCTACACATCTTTCCTCTTCTTGTTGCCATTAAGAATAACCTTTCATGTCACTGTGCCATATCCCATGGCTTCTCAGTACCCCACCTAAACAGGAGTGATGGCACCCAACCTTTGGCCAGCTTAAAATCTGCTTAACGTCTGGTAGGCATACACTTAGTATGTTTTTCATCCTAAATTATGTCAAAACAATCTCTTGGTCAAACACCCACACTGATGACTCAGGGTGTGGGGAAGGGAAACAAGGAGAGGAGGGAGTGTTCCCAGACCAAACCAGACCAAACCTGGTTTGTAGGGACAGACTACGGCCACTGAGTCAGTGCCTTGGGTTTCCCCAGAGAGAGCTGAAAATATAAGATCGAAAATATAAGAGGTTGAGAACATAATGGAGGAAATCACCTCCATTATTTCTTAAAACTAAAAGCTAAGTTAAATCCACTTCTGCTAGTTGCAGCACTTGTCAAAAATAAAGATTCTGGATGGCAGCCCTAATTAAGGAGTAGGGCTATCAGTAGTGCCTTCATCTAGGTTAGGGGGAAAGTTTACAACCTTTTTCTCATTTCTTTTCTTTTTTTTCCCTAGTGAAAGCCTCCAACAGAGATTCACTTGGCTTAAACTATCATTTTCCAAATTTAAGAAAGTCATGAGGCTCATTTGTCCTTTTCATGACAGTGTATATACATATATATATATATATATTCTAGAAATATTTCACCGTTTCCATGGATGAAAGTATTAATACAAAAACAATGAAACTGCTCTGTCCACTTGTGAAAAAGCAAAATAGAGGGAAGGGGAGGGAACCACAGTGGGAGAAAGAGAGTGCTGGTGTTAAAATAGCAAGAAAATCTTTGCTTCTTGTTCAGGTTTGAATCAAGTTTCTGAAAGCCCCAAAGGAAAGATTAGATTTTTGCAATATGTGGAGAAGCTTCCAGAAAGTTCATATTTGTGGGGCTGGAGCCAGGCAGGATGATAGAGAGACAGGAACAGGTTAGGCTCATGTCCAATTTGCTCATGTAGCTATTATTTAATTAATAAACATTTTAGGATTATGGGGATTATTTACATCATTGGATTAAATGAGACTAAATATGCTCAAAATCTAGCCCTTTTTCTGTGCAAAACTGTTTTTGAAAATCATTTTGGAAAACATTACAAGCAAATCTTTCTCTAGAGAACTCTATAGTTTCCTACAGAAACTCTACAATTTCCTGCAGGAGCTCTCACAAAATGACAGCAGCTGTCAGGGTTTAAAACACTGCATCACACACATCCAGATTTGCTCTGAGCAGAAGACATGACAAGGCTACAAATAGCCAGTGGCCTTTTCACACCCTGGGCTTCAACCCATGGAGGCAATGCAGGAGTTTTCATGGAAATTATCCAGCACAAGCATAGCTTTCTGTTCCCATAGTAGATACTGAGCTTCTATCTTGGCTGCAGACAAAGGCTGGGAAAACAAACCAAGCCTTATTATAATGTTCATTCTCTGATGCAAACATAAAAAATAACCTAAAGTGTTTATGCACACACATATAACCTGGCATAATTTGGCCTTTGTCAGGGTTTTTTTCTTTTCCATATATCAATTTGGGTTTTTTCCACTGACTTTCACTGCCTATGGCAAAGGTTTGTTAAATATACAGGAGTGAGTTCCCTTTCATATTAATAGACAGTTTTCATTTTGCAATAAACTGATGAGTTCTTGTAATCTAGTCAAACATTTTGGTGTTTGAAAACAGGCACACTTTTAGAAAGTTCACATTTTAAGGAAATAAATGTTTGTTGTTTTCACTGCTTGTCATGGCTTAGGAATAGTACTCCCCAATTCAGTTCCCCCACTGAGACTCTCCCAAATGAGATGGGAGAGTCTCATTCACTCCCCCACTTCCTTTCTCCCTTCCTGCTCCTGGGATGGACTTGAGAATTAGAGGCACGAAGGTGAAAATCAAAGTTTTAGGTCAGCTATTAGTGGAAACAGCAATTAGATAAGAAAACGAACAGTAACAGCAACAGTATCAATAATAAAAGGTACAAAATAAAGAAAGTATTTCCATGGAAAGTAAAACAAAACTGAATTCTTTTGCATTCCACAATGAGAGAGCCCCCTACTTCCCTCACAAGTGACATGAGCTGGTATCAAATAACATTAGGGCCTGGCCATGCCCACTTCCCAGCTACCATAAAATATTAATCCTGTCCTGCTGAAACTAGGACACTGCTGTGTCTCCATAGTGAGTAATATTGACTGATGCAGTAATTATAGGGAAGCAGGACACCCATTATGGAGCATTTTAACGAGACCTATTAGTTACTACAGCATTCAACAAAAATATTTTAGCAATTCTGGGACCGTGTCCAGGCTACCAAGGGTTAACACATGTTCTGAAATCACTGGATTAGCTGATGGTTTTGCTGTAATGCGATAGTTTTGTGTGCCTTGTCAAACATATCTCTACCCATAGGAAACAAGCTAACCACAGGAATGAACAGGGAAGTTTGCCATCATTCCCTAACCCCAGTATTTAAGCTTGGTGCAGCAAATGAGTTAATTTTACCATTCTTTCAGACATGAGGACTAGCTTCTCCAAACCATTCATTTAATTTGTCCTCCCACTCTCACTGCTCCTTGCTCTGCCTGTATGATGCAGAAACAAAAGAACAGAATATATGAGAGATGATATGCACAGTATCTTCTTGGAACAAAAACATTACTCATCCTCTCTGGACTGCTTGGAGATAAAGAGGAAGAAAACAGTAGCTTTCATCCCTGTTCAGGACTCATTTGAACTTTTACCCATGATCTGCCAGGGACGTGATGAGGTAGGTTCTACAAAGACCACCACCAATATATATTAGAAGTTAAACCAAATTTCACTCCTCCTCTGGAACTGCCATTTCTATGTAGCATGCAATTCTCTGCCTTATCACATGCCATTTTATAAAGACAACATTATCTGTCAGCACAAGGTACACAGAGAACTTAGTTGCATGGCTTGGTGCTCATTGTCCCAGAGCAACCCCACTGCTGAAGGCAGCAAGGAACAAAAGGCGTGAGACAAAAGCTGAGGCTTTGCAGATACTCTAAAGAGCAGTTCTGATATTGCAGGTCAAGTGCATCAGGCAGCTTTGGCTCAAAAATGTTTTCAGATGGATCCAAAGATTGTCACAATAGCCAAGCAGTCAGACCACTTCTTCAGTGTTTACAGACTGAATGTCTGTCCTTGAGGACCTGGGAACCACATCTTATGTCTGTGAAGAGAGATTGGCTTAAACAGGCAGAAATGGGTGCACTCAGTGTCTTCTAGGCCACGATCTATTCTGTGCTAGAAAGTGTCCTCTTCACCAACACAGCAATTCTCCCTATCTGTCTTGGCAGGGAATGCAGGTAGGACACAGCACTTTATTCTTTGATACAGGGATCTTTTGTATAATTACACCCAGCTGAAAAATGTAAAGAAAATAAATTAACTGAGACTTCAACCTGACTTCAGACAAAGGGCTATGAAGGATCGAGTGCTCTTCAGAGTGTGAGAGCCATGCAGTGCCTTTCCCTCAGCTCTCTGGCCCCAGGCTGAACGCCCTGGCTGTAGGATGCAAGGGGAGGCAGCAGCTGCTGATGCTTTTCTCCAGATATTAGCAGACAGCACGTTGCTAAACAGAATACATTTTTTCCCTTTAGAGTCTCTTCCTCTGGACAGAAATCCTGAAGAAGTTCAAACATGTGGTTAGAGCCAAGTCTCTCCCATTTGTCCCCCCAGTTTGACTGCTAAAGGGAGAAAAGTACAAATATTTACTCAGCTTTTGTTTTATGCCCTGCCATCCACTTCTGTCTGAGCAACGTTCACAGAGCAGTATCCAGTACCAACAGCACCAGGCTTTGTCATTTTGCCATCATTGCTGAAATGCTTTCTGTCTGCCCAGATAAGAATAAGACCTAATGTGATCCTAAATTAGCAGCAGAAGCACTTATTTCTTTCTCACTGAAGGCATCCTCAAAAGCTTTGTAAACATCCTGCTTTGTACATAAAGTTGAGATATTTGTCTATCCATAAATTTATGATTTACATCACCAGAAGAGAGCAGAGTCTGACAGCAGAAGAATGAAGAATAAAACAATTGTGTTCAAAGTATCTACAGCTTTGCTGCTTGTTTGTTTTCTTTCACTAAAGAGCTCAGTTAAGGAGAACTATGCAACTAATCAAGCCATGACACTTCCAAAAAAATTCTCAGATTTTTCAGAAGTTCAAAGAGTAAAAACAAATAATATAAGAGAAAAAAGATAAAAGAAAAAAAAGATAAGAGAAAAAAATAGACAAGGTTCTCAGATTTTCACATGCTTAAGGGCATAAAAATTTGCAGAATACATGTAAGATCCAATAGCAAAACAACAGAAAACAACACAGTCAAAAAGCTCTGAAAAGACATTATCATACATAGTAAATAGACCATATTTTGCACTGACATGCAACTAAAGTACCAAATCATTTAACTTCAGAAATTCCGTTTCTCTGAAAACATAAAGATTTTTTCAATTCTTTCAAATACACTTTAAGATGCTGGGTTTTATAAAATTAGATAAAATCACATACCTTTTTTCAGCATCTTAATTTTTGCAATGATATTTCAAAACTTTCTTTTAAAAAATCTTTAAGATTTGGCTCTTCTATTTTCTATAGAAATAAAGGGTAGCTCAGAGACACCAGTGAGACTAACAAATCATGGTGGGACAGCTGACTTGGAGAAGAAAAGACTTACAAATGCCAGAAAATTTTTACAGTTTTCAAACATTTTCCTATGCCAAACTGGAATACAATGGTGCAATCCACCAAAATTTTATGACCAAACTCTTCACCTCAAATTTGTGCTTTGGATTCATCAAGTTGCTTTCACTGAAACATAAAGTTTTTTAAATTTTGGCCAGATTGGATTTTATAATAAAAGGTTCCTTCTGACATCAAATCCTTAGAATTTCAAAAAACTCTAAGGAGAACTTTTTTCAGTTTTGCCTTTTTCTTAAATGTGTTTTCAGAAAATGGCATTTTGTCATCATGATGTTGTTCTGCCATGAGACAAGGCTTTGGAATATAATTGGGACCTATTCTCATGGAATATATTTTATTACACGTGGGTGAAAGTCATACTTCTTGATGCTCCCCAGCTTAACTGTTAACACAGAGAATTTCTTTTCTTGTATAATTTCTCACCATGCCTTTCCAGAAGTGCACTGATAAGTAATCTGAGTAATTTCATCACACCAGAAGTGTGAACAAAGCACAACAAAGAAGTTCTCTGGGGACACTTTATAAGTTTGTTAAAATAGCATAATGAGAAAGGATTTTTTTTTTAAATATTAAAATAAATACATTGAGATTATTTTCTTTATCCATTAAACTGTGAGCATGCTGGGTCAATAAAGCACTGAATAATAGCATAAGGCTCTCAAGGGGAAAAATAATGCAACTCAAAAGGATTTTCCAGTCTGGAGGATACATTACTATTTTATGGTAATTCCTATAAACACAGGGACTTGGTGAATATATTTTCCTGAGAGAAGCATATTCATGGCCCTTGTCATCAAGCCTGTTTCTGCACAGTACAAATCAGTAAATCTTGCAAAGGGTAATCCATAAGGATAAAATGTGTAACTTGGAGATGCATGTATACATCTCTCCTGTAAACCCTGCTCTGAGATTTCAGGACTTATCCCCAGCTCCAAAATAAATTTTATGTGATATGATCATAACAGTCAAACAATGCACCCTTGGATGCATGAACCCAGCAGCTGATACTTAGAATTATAGGTTTCAAGAAAGTTTTTATAATATTTCATTCCAGTTGTTAATGAATACCAATTACAACACAGAAAACTGGATAAAGTCAATTTACAAAAATGAGAAGCTGACTAGTCATGTGGGTAAGTCACAACTGCCCATGGCTGTAAAGCAGTGTTCCCACCCCCATAGGAAAAGGATGGGGATGTTCCTCCTCCCTTCATGCTGATATCTGGAGTAGACGGTTTCAGTTTGGCTTTCAAAAGAGCTCAGAGGGCTCAAACTGGTCACCTGAGCACAGGCACAAAGAGTACTGGGTAGACACAACCGCTTGCACCACCTCTATGTCTAAATGCTTCAGTCAAAAGCTGAACCTTAATGTCTGCAAAGCACATTGAATATTCAAACTGAGAAGAATAATCCTGTAATTCTTTGCATCTCCATTGCAGTGTTTTAATGTGCACTGCCCAGCTAATATTAACAAGCAGAGGTTGATTGATTTTTCAAAAGGAAAGCAAACTTTTACCCTGAATTTGCTCCAGCCAAGGGTAAACATTCTCACCCAGATTCCTCACCATGTTAATGATCTCCCTGAGCACAACTCCAATATGACAAAACTCAAGATCAGAACTAAGTTTTTGCAGCACCTGACTTTCAGGCCTCTGTCCTTCATACAGTGTTCACATCCCTCCTGTCCTCCAAAGCCTAAACCAAGAGAGTGTCTCAGACAGGATGCTCAAAGCACTGAGCTGTAGAGGGAGCTGACAGCCTAATCAACAGAGAAATCCCCCTGAAATAGAAGGGACAGGACATCTTAGGCATCTCTGGGAATTCATAACCCAAATCCTGTTTTGAAGGTTGGCACTTCCTACCCGTATACGACAAAGTGACCAATATAACTAGTTGGCCCCTCTAAAGCCTACCCAAAAAGTGGCCTGAGCTTGAAGTGGAACCTGTGTAGGAGACATTAGGGTCAGGAAGGCAGGTTCCCCAGTCTGAGGCTTGTCCCCTGACAGTGTCAGTGGGTTATCCCTTCTAGTGCCCCCAGAGGTAGGAAACCTGACTATGCTGTGTGGAGTGGCAAACAGGATCGTGGTACTCAGCCAGAATCTGGGAGCCCTTGATTTCATTTTGTTCATGGGAAGGTCTGAGCCTGCTTCCTTGCAGGAGTGTTCCCAGCTGTACAGGTAATAACCTAGGACTAGAAAACAAACCACCTGTGATTAGAGGCCTTTTTTCCTTGTCTGGATTACTCAGATGCTTTAGACACTTTATAATAATGTGTCTCTATTACCTAATAACCACTAATACAATCCCCATAACCTAGGTAGTTGTGGGGGAAAAGTTCTTAGACATCTGTCTCACTGGCCATCCAACATTCTGACCATGTATTTCATTAGAAGAAACTAGATTTTACCTCTCAGATCATCCAGTCTGGTGATGCAGCTCTTTCTGTGAAAATGGCCTTGGCCAGACCAGAGTATCAAAGCTGGATCTCCCTCTTGCAGACATGCTTAGGGTACGTATTTAGGAGGCAGAGGTCCTCTGAAAGTCTTGCTGAAAGACTGCAATGACTGCTCTTGCATTCTGCATGGAACTTGATCCTCTAGACAATCCTGAGAAAGGTTTAAGCTACCATCAGAGGGAGGGCAAAAAAGGCATAATGATAATTTCTTCATGAATCACAAACATGTTTGCTCAAAAGATAGAAACCATGCTTTTTTTACTGTAGCACTATTAAGCATGCACTGAAGAAGGGTCCGGGGAACAGCAGCAAACTCACGGTGCAAACACCACTTGTGTTCTGTGGCACAGATGGAGGTCTGAAGGTTGGCAACTAACTCTGCCTTTCCAGGCCACATCTATGTTCCTGATGTTTTTCACTTCTTTCTACTCTTAAAAATGATAAATTTTTGTTCCTGGGACTCTTATTTTTTCCTTGAATTTGGAGTTTTGCCTGCAATTTCAAAATGGGAGAAGGGCTGGAACCTCCAGTTAATACGACTTCATGGTTCTCAAAATAACATGCAGAGGGAGGTAGTACACAATCTCCCAATCCTCAGCATAGATATACCTCTTGCACCCTCGACAAACTTTAACTTTTCAAATATGTTACAATCTCTTACTTACTATGCTTCAGAAACATTCTTGATACTGAAAAAATTAAATTGTACTGAGGAATAAGAGAGTGTTTTGTCCTCTAGAGAGCCAAGAATGACAAAGTCACAGAGAAAATATTTTTGACATATAAGGATATGTTTCAGACATCTTTCCATAGTTGTAAGCATTATCATAAGCAGCTGAAAGACTTGCTTAGATGTCCATGCTCATGAGCCTTTAATAACAGCATCGTAGGAAGAGATTTCTCAATTTCTGACTTCTGAGTTCATAATTCAGAACAGAAGACAGCAAAAGACCTTGTGAATCACTGAGTATAATACACTTTACGTATACGGTACAAGCATATAATCCCAATCTTAAGAGTATAATGAATGTGTAACATTTAATTTGATTAATCAATTAGTAATTAAGATTCAGAATTTTTTCTCTTATTGATCCTCAGCTTTATGAAATCATCATATAATTCACATCTGTTCTTCTGAAAGATTTACAAAGAAGGTTTCTAATTGTCTAAAAGGTCACTAATAACATATATTGTTTAACTGCAAAGAGGAAATTCTGATAATTGGTTCAACAAGCTTCATGCATGTTCCCCATCCAGTTTACAGGAGACAAGTATGAGATTGATTTCTGGCTAATTTAATTACTCTTTAGAGCAAATATCTGAAACTTTTGTCATCTTGTTTAGAGAAATTAAAGAAGCAAATGCAAGTTCAGGATAGGGCAATTATAACTCTGGTCATCCATTTGGAACAAAGATTGCTCATTTAGACCACACTTAACGGTAAGTCTCAGATTTTAATTCTCCAACAATTAAATAAGAATAAGAAATTGTAATGGTACTTCCCCTTATGAATAAAATCATAAAAATTACTTAAATTTACAAAGATCACTGAAAGGGGATTATCCTTATAAAGGTAAGATGACTTTAAACTATAGATATATATGAAATAGTATTTATAATCACTATGCTTAGCTGGGTCTTATGTCCCCTGTTTAGGAGCATTTTTCATTCATTTGCTCAGTGATGACTCAGTCTGATCAACAACTACATTGTCTCAAGCAAGTGTCAGCAGCAGAATAGTGATGGATGTCATTATACTGAAGAAAGAAGGATGTGTTCTGCTGAAGCTGTAAGAATTCCTCTCACTTAAATTGAGCCACTGGATCCCTCTTGCCAGGCCTTCCTGTTAAAATGGAACAAGAACTGGATGGAGGCTTCCACCACTTATAGAGTAGCAGGATCATCCAGACTGAAAAAGCCCAATCTGCCAACTGCCAAGTCCTACACAGGACTGCATCATCTGAAAATCTCAAATGGCAACGGGAAATTGCTTGTGAACTCTTTGTCTGTAGTTTTCAGAACTTCTGAGGGTAGTTCAACAACTATCAGTTTCTCAGGTTTCTCTGTTGCATGAGGAAGTCTGTGCTGTGCACTGAGTTCTCCAAGACATTTTAATTTACACGCTGAAGTTGCATGGCTACAGCTACAACTATTAATATTTCCAGTGTAGTTAAGGAACAAAAAATAGTTTAGAGAAGCTATCATCTACTTTTCATTACTGGCAAACCATACAAAAATATTAAATGACTGAGACCAACAATCAAACTGAATATTCTTTGCAAATAATAATATTATAAAGGAAGTAGAAGAACAGATCATCTCAAAGAAAACCAAAGAAAAATAAATCAAAAAACCCAACGGCACAAAAGACCCCAACCAACCAACTAACCCCCCCAAAAAAAAGAAAAAACAGGAAAGAAGGAGAAACTATACACAGAAGTGAAAAGTTTTCCCATTACAATGAGCTTTGTACAGACCATTCACATCAGTGTGGCCAACTAAAACTAGTCCTGGATTAAAGACTGTTTGGTGTTTCCTTAAGGACTTTAGGAGCAACAAATGTAACTAGTAACTGCCTTGCATTTATGTTGTTTTCTGGGATTTTTGATTTATCCATGTATTCTCCTTGCTTGGAATCACAGGGGAAAAGAATAAAAAAAGGGTGGAGGGCCTGCCTCAGCCCTGCCCTGGGGCAGGTGACATGACCCAGGGGACACTGGTTTGGAAACAGACACGAAGGGAGGTGCAGCAGTGGCTGCTCAGGCATGAGGCTGTCACGCCTTGCCAGTGGCAGCCACTCTCAGGTGCAGGCCAACTTCCCTGAAGCAAAATTGTCATGTTGGTCATTTGCCCCAGTACTACAGTGGTCTAATGAAATTTACAGATGTTTAGATATTTTCGTGCAAGAAGTTTAAACTGCTCACAGCAGATTATCAAGAAAACTTCTAGCCAGGGGAAATCCTCAATTTCTGAAATGTAGATTTTTGTCTTTCTCTTTTTCTGCCAGTCTACGTGTAACAAACAAGTAGGAAGAGTGGAAGGGGGAGTATCTCACAGAGAAATGCACAAGCAGGACTGTCAGTGGGATGCTTCTGCACCAAGCCCCAATAGCTATTAAATATTTCCAGTAAATTTCCTCTCTAGATGATTACTCATTTTCTGACAAGTTCAGCACTGAAGGGAGTGATTTGAAGACAGGCATAAAATAATAAATTACATGTGGCAAAAGATGCAATCCTTAAAAAGTTACTCCAGGAACAAACCCTTTATTCTTTTGTGCATTTTTAGACATTTTTTTGTTTAGTTGACCAAGCAATATTCAAAAGATTTTCTAGAATACAGCAGGGAAAAAAAGAGTGTGGAATTGGAAATGGAACAAAATTATAAATACATTACTTTATGTAATATAAGTCTTTTATAGCAAAATTGTTTGTAGCCATCTGGGATTTATACACACAAACTCAGTGTTTATTCACATTTCATCCTCACTTAAATTTATATGACCAAAGATTTTTTTTCTGTAGTCAAGATTTGCTTATTAGTCCAAGAACAAGAGTATTTTGTGTTTGCTCAAGGGACTACTAAGACTTGTTAATCACAGATTTTAGAATATCATCTGCATTGGCCTTTCCATGGCTGTATAACCATACGACAACAGGCATTGCACACACCTGCATTGGAAGTCAGTAACCTCACTGGTTTGATGCAAATGGTTATTTGCATCAAGAAATTTCCTCATTAATGATGGGTTCATCTTTTGTCTTCCCTCCTTTTTCATCTGGTGCTATTGGTAGGCTGCCATAGAGCCAAAAAAAGCAGCTTACAAACCTATCTCTGAACATTGTTAGCATTGGACTGACAGAGATTTTTTCTAGACTCCCAAGGGCTATTGAGCTATTCCAATCCTGCCCTGATCACTTGCTAGCAATTGCTATTGGTTTTGATTGTGTCTAAGAATAACTTAATGACCACCAAAAAAAAAAATATTTAGCACATATTGTTGTTTTATATATAAATCTGCTTCTATTTAAAGAGCAGCTCCCCCCCAGCTCTGTCTCTGCTGGCTGCACACACCATTGCACAAGCAAAGAGCCTCAGAAGAAATGTCAAGCACCAGAGGGCTCCGGGCAGGATTTACATACACTAAGGTCCTATAAAATCATTATGATAATCCAGCCTGATCCCTGAAATGACAGACCATATAATGAAAAAAAAACCTTGACTGCTCCTAGATCACGGTTTTGCAGACAAGGCATGGAGTTCAGTCAGAGTTTTAAACTACTGCCCTCCTCTGAGGTGTTCCAGTACAAGGATTCTAAGCTTCAGCGTTGCCTCTACCAGCAAAGCAGGTGGGGATGTAGCTGCTTTTGTAGTTTTAAAGTAAAATCTTCAAAATTACAAGATATGTTGCCACTTGGATGTGAAAGAGACCCATTTATCTGTACCTGATGAAACATGGTTCTATTTGGGCTCTTTGTTTCTTTGCTGCCTCCTGGGCTCACAAGCCTGTGCACAGACTGGCACACTTGAAAAGGCTGCAAAACAACCCTCAGTGCCAGGTTTTCATTTGGAAGTTTTGCACTGTAATGCTGATGAAACCCGACTGTTTCACTTGGAAAACTTGATGACGTGAAAGCATGAGGCAGATCTACAACTGAAACACCTGAGAACTTTCCAGGGCAGAAAAAATACACAAAAAGTGTTAAGAGAAGTTTCTCCTACAGGAGTTCTTGTTGGGTTTATGCTTCATCAAACCAGTCTGAATGAGCAGTTAAAAACTCACTTGTCTGCAAGGATAGTTTAAAATTAAAAATACTTTTGTTTCTGCCAGTTTCTGTTTTGCCCTCACTAAATATTTGTTTGGAAACTGCCACAATTGAGACAAAAAATTGCTTATGGAGCAACAAAAAATGGAGTTGTGGAACTTTGGTAAAAAGGGTGGGCAACTCAACTAGGAAGGCTCAGGAAAGTCTGAAAGGGCTTGGACAAAGATTACGTTGCAAGATTGGGAAAAGGACCTGAATTAAATGGGAGGACCCTGGGCACATGGCTGAGGACAGGTATGTCCAGCCTGGAGAGAAGTCTGGGACAGAAGAGGCTGAGGAGGAAGGACAGAGGGAGAAAGAGGCACCTTCTCTTTGTACTGTCCACCTGCAATGAGCACTTGTGCTTGGAGAAGATGAAGCATGCTTAGGATTTCAGCCATGCTCTCTCTGCTCTCCTGCCTCACTTGGTGCCAGGACAATGGCAGCTCTGAGCCGTGAGCTGTGGATGTGTTTGTTGTATTAGTTTGGCAGACTGAACACAGAACTCAGCCAGAGGAGTTCTCATTGTTTCCAGAAGGTGAAACTGTAATGAGAGGTGTTTGTGGAAACACCGTACAGCCTTCTGCAGAGCACTGAGCTGAAAAACAACTGTAATTTATCCTTCTCTTCCCAGCACAAGTGCATCTGTCCTAAAAATTTCAGACTTGCTTTAATTTAATTTTCTTTGTTTCTGTTTAAGTTTCCTCATACCTAAGAGAATAGTAAAACAAATATTATTCCAATCCACATAAAACAAAACAAACCCAAGTAACATTTTAAGCGAAGCTTCATATGTCAAGATATTAATCCAAAAAAGAAAGGCAGGCAAACACCTTTTCCTTAAAAATCACAGTGTCAAAGCTTTCATCTGGACAACCTCTGCCATTGCATAAGTAGATTCAGATTACCAAAGAAACACATGCAAAAATATTTTCACTGTGTTCTTATATGACATACATTTATAAAATAAGTTAACAAACTGCCTTGTCAAATTCACAACATATACAAAAGAGTCACATGGTTACTGCCCTTGAACATGAACCAGCCTGAATTTAATGACTCAGTCCTATACAGATGTTTATCTATCTTAATTTTTGAAGGTTTTTGGGTAAGGATACTGTTGCTGTCATTATGTGGCTGATTACTGTTATTACTAATAGTATCAGGCATGAACAGCAGCTCTCAAGATCCTTAAACAGGAAACCAGGTTTAGCAGTCTGAGGCTATCTTTCCTACTTGGGATGGAGTACCAATGACCCTGATCTCCTACAACTAAAGTTTCTTGCAGAGGGAAGAGGGTGCAGGCAGGCAGTGCCATTGCTGCTCCTCCATGAAAGCTGCTGTTCTCCTGCAAGGGCTGTAAGCCCTTGGCTGAAATAATTTTTGTCCTGCCACTTCATTCTCCCACCATGCTCTACTGTGTCTTCGCCCTTCTGATTGCTTTTTTCTGATTTTCCTCCAGTAGTTCTCTGCATAAAAAACAAAAAAACCTTATTTCTTCCAATTAAGAACCTAAGTAAAATTCCTAGCATGGAAAAAACCAACATTTTTTTTTAGAGAAAGACAAAATGAGCAAAACCAGAAGTGTTCCTCTGTTAGAAGAAGAAATACTAAAATCAGCCTAGTTCTTTCAGATTCATGACATGAATCATTCTGCTCCCATTCCAGTACTTGACAATTTCACACTGAGATAAAACAGAAATAAATATGCAATACACTATAAGGAATCACAAATGGTAAACAAAAGCATTCAATTCACAACATACATGCAGTAGGGTCTATAATAATTTAAAAAATTCTAAAAATTATCAAAAAAATAGCATTAAAATTATTTCAAGATAATGCTAATATGTATAGCACCTACCCACAGAATGAGCCATTTATAGCATCGGTGAGTAACAAATGGCCTGTATAATGAAATAATTATTTCATTAAAAATTGACTAGTTAAAAAAGATCCACTCTTCCAAATTACATACTTGGGGATTTGGAGGAAACTCACAAATTGCCCGCTCACTCTGAAAGAGCTACGTGTTTCAGAGTCAGCCAAGAAGAGAAGATGATATCTTTTATGAAGGCTCAGGAGTCAAGCAGTGGGAGATAACCAAACTGGGGAGCCAGGCAATGCATTAAACCAACCCCAAACAGCAAAGTCAGCTGCATTGAGAGTACTGTCTAGATTCCTTTTAATCCAGTAAGAAGGCACTCCAGTAATACTCTTCATGAGAGTGCACTCACACTACACACAGAATTATCTTTGTCAGATGAGATAGGATCCTTCTCACCCAACTCTGGTTGTCTAGAAGTGCCTTACGACCATTTCTGTGTGTTATATGGGTTCTTCTGTGTCTGAGGCACATCCTGAGGATGTTGCGTCCCATCCAAAAAGACTTCAGGGCGGTCTTCTTGCTTTCTTGTGACTATAGAGGCTAACTAGACAATTCTTATTAAGAATTCTTATCTTAAATTAGAAAAGATTTGCAGCAAGAGAAATCCAGTTTAATAGTAGATTAAAAAAGGCCTTCACCACAAGGGTGATCACATACTGGAACAGATTCCCAGAACTGCTGAGCAATCTCCATCCTTGGAGACATAAAAAAACAATTGAACAAAGCTCCAGACAACTTAATAAAACTTTGGAGTTTTAATTGCTTTGTGCAGAGAGGCTCCAGAGATCCCTTCCAGGCTAGAATATTCTGTGATTGCACAAATTCTTTCTACAGGACAGTTATATTATTTATCCACCCACTTCCATGATTTTTCCTCTGTAGGCCATGCTGTGTCATTCCTCCACACACCAAATTCTCAGAAAGCTGAGAGAAGTCTGGACATGGAAGGGGATATGATGAGGTTCAACTGCCCTGCCCCAACATACATTTTTTCCAGTCATAATTTTTCACCATGATATATCTACTTGGATCCAAATAAGGGAAGTATAATGGATATTTTTAGCTAGAGATAGCATCTTCTCTATCTAAACAATAGCTATTGGGCATAAAATTCTGAAGGGTTTCTGACAAGTGAAAACATATTAGCTGAATGTTTATTGTGCAAAGCAGTTGTAGCACTCAAAAACTGGTAACTATACATTTATGAATGCATCATTTTACCAAAAAAAGTTATTTTCAAACATATTTACTTGTTCACTTTGACAGATTAGTAGAAATAGGAACTCGATGGATGCATTTCTGCCTCAATTTTTTAAACCATACATGATACTTAGAACTTTGTTAAAAAACTCACTTGTATCTGTATAGACAGTCCTACATAATTTCTACAAGCAAATAAACACAATATATGTTGAAGAATGAGGCCCTTATTGGAGAATAAGCTTTTTGTATTCCTAATATTTCATGTTAATCAGGTTTAATTAGCTCCAGTTAAGGTTCTCTTACATAAGTTGTAATGTTTGTTCAAGGATCCTGTTTACAGAACTGATAAATGTTCACCAAAGACCAGACTAAGAAAAGCATGGTTTCAGAGTCAAACTAGCTTGAAACTGCTGCAAAGTGTATGGAAGCAGACAGCAGATTCACATGATGTGCCATGACTTCAAAGAGCTTCTCTTCCATCCCATCTGTTGCCTACTTGACTACCTAAAGCACTTGGATTGTGTTAGTCCAAGCTGGTTCACTAGAGCTGGCTATTGAAAGCAGTGTCAATTCCCAAACCAACTGCTAAAAACTATTGTATGAAGCTCAGCTCTTGCTCTGTCTCCCTAGAGCCGTGCCCCAGTCTTTAATGAGGAGCAGTCCCTTCACTGACTCCCCATGCTCCCATAACCAGGGCTCAGCTGTGGCCTAGCTCCATATCTCAGTATCAACCCTTTGCATCCATTGCAATGGAATGAAAGAGGCCCTTAAGTACAAATACTCTTAAAATGTAGAAGTGTTAAAATATTATTATGGCAATTTCTCCAGTCCATATGTGCGAGCGACACCTTTATGTACCATTTCCAAGCACAGCAACTAAAACACCAAGTTTAAATTAGACAGCAGATCTTAAATTAAAAATCTATTAAATATTAGACTATTGCAGTTCAAGTGTAGAAGCAGAGAAATATTTCACTGTGTTTATGGGTAACTGTAATATTTCTAATAACTGATATTGAGTTTGAGAGATGATTAGATTACATTTTTGATCTCAGTAGAATTAAACTCCATGTGACAGGTAGAATTCCTGTAAGCATAAAATTAATGTTGTGAATATACTTGGATTTGATCAACTGAAATATTCTCTCAAATATAAACTATGTTTACTAGGCAGCACACTTATGATGCTGAGCTATTGAATCTGGCATAGCAGTTCTAATCAAATCTGGTACTGATAATATAATACATAAGAAACAGACAAATGAATCAGAATTACTTCACATCAGAAGGGCACAAATTACCTCTAGATGAATGGACTGAGATTAGTTCTATGCCACCTCTCTATTGTCCTTCTTTTCTGGCATTCTTTTTCCTGCCATGTGGAGAGAAGAGTGTCCTCCAAATAATGATAGCACAGGCACCTGGTTACATGATGGGTCTGCACTATGTTTGGGCTCTCCAAACATTCTAACACAAAATTGCAGAAATCTCCAGAAGGTGATGGGCAATATTTTGCTCTTGTGGGTATATGGAATTGCAGGGAATGCCTTTGTGTGTGACTGTAAATATCCCTGTGGTGTCACTTGAGCAAAGATTTGAGGCTCACCGCTCATTACATTGTAGCACTAATAATAATTTTTTAAATCCACACCATCCTTGCTATGCACATAGTTCTAAAGGTCAACATTAAGTCTTAAGAGAATATCTCACCTAGTTATGGGGCATTTCAACTCTAGACACAGATTGTGATATGCAAGGAACTAATTTAGACCTGTCCTGTCATCTATACTTGCTAAATACTCCTCAGAGCACAGCTGTGCTACCATCTGCTTAAAGAACAGGGAAATCCCAAGGTTCAGGTGCAGACATGGTTTGTCAGAAGAAGCAGGAAAACACCAAAAAATCCTTTAGATTTGTGCTTCATCTTTTTCTGAATACGTTTGCATATGCCGAAAATCACCAGAACACAAAACATACAAAATGAGCAAAGAGATTAGGAGCAGTGTCTAAAGTGGTAAAGCTCCCAAGTCAAAAGGATTTTCCTCTTAGATGATGCTCCCAATTTCTTTGCAAAAAGAAATTCTGCTGTTCTGCTGTGTGACGTGGTCAGACAGAAGGTCTCCCATCTAAAGAGACTCTAGGTCCTAAGTCTCATCTTTGGAATACACAACATTTTATTCACCTTCAGCCAAACAGAGGAAATCTTAGTCAAAGTCTTATCTTAGATCAGATACCATGGCAATCCAAATAAATAGTATCAGGCTTTTGTAACATCACACCTTCATACAGAAGGATGTCAAATTTTTTAGACAGATAATTTACTCATCAGAGATGAAGACTCTAATCAATTAAAGTATGTGCAGGTTCATGTTGAATGTATCAAACTGCTTTGATTTTAATAAATGAAAAAATACAATGTGATCAAAAAATTCACTCCCTCTTTTTTTAAAATTTCATAATTTAATTTCAATTATTGGTTTTTTAAAAGGGTACACTTAAACCCACTTTTGTCTGAAGCAATTAAACTCTTTTATTTAAGCCGGTTTTATTTAACCATTTAATTAAAGCAAAAAAAAAAACCAAAAAACCAAAAAAACAACCAAAACTGTTCTTCCAGGAAAAAATAAAAATATTTTAGCTATTCACTTTGCTCTGAAGTACAGAATACTATTTTGAAGCAGAAACAATTTGGAAAACACTGAAATGAAGACAAACAGGTGCTATTTGCAAGCGGGAAATCAGCCCCAGGCAAAACAGCAAGGGGAACCTGAACAAGATGGGGAGGAAATGCATAGCATTGAAATTTCTTCTGGACAGAGTCTGCCTGTGAGGCTCCTAAAAAAGCCAGCTGTTATTAAAAACTGTTTTTCTTGGCAGAACTATAAAACACCACCCGTGTTCTCCAAGGAGGGAGTTGATCCCAGCTGGATCCTAAAGCTGCCTTTTTCAGAGGCCAGCACTATCAGTAGCAAATGAAAAACCACCTGCTTTGAGTTTTTTCAATTAAACAATGGGGGGTATTGGCTTGCTTTGGTTTTGTATTAGGGTTCTTTTTTTGTTTGTTTGTTTGTTTAATGAGCATGAAGCTCTTCATAGATTACCACCTCCAGGTTTGGATTCAAACTCTTCTCCTCTCCACCAGGTTAGCACTTACCTTACATATGTTTGTTTTTCAGAGCTGGAGCCTGTGAATCACAGACTCACAAAATCCTATGATCAACAGGGAGGCAGGGGATCAAGCTGTGCTACTCCTCTCCTACTACACAACTGTTCCCATCCCTGCAGACAAAATAGTGTAGTTGGTCTTGCTTTTGATCAATAAATTTCTCCTTAATTTCCTCATGCTCTCGATCAGCACATTTTTCATTCAAAACAATGACAAAGTTTCTATGGACTTTTCCATCCGGAGGCTCAGAAGCTGACTCTACAAATCCATTCAAATGAACTTCAGACTGGCAATGATTTCAATTAGATCATTTTGCAGATAAAATCAGAAAGAGCTCTTGCTTGATTAAGACAAGCCCTCCCCAAGCCAGGCCACAGAATTTCATTTTTATTTCTGTACTGGCCCCAAATTTTTGCATTAAAGACACATCTGAAGAGCAGCTCAGTTTTTAACATTTTTCACTGGGTTTTGTTTTAAATGAAAAGCAGAGTAATACCTGTTTTTCTACACAGCAAAACATGCAAAGTCTCAGAGACGTTTTTTTGTGGGTTGAAGTTTATAAATGCAAAACTAGTCTCTATGAAACCAATATTTTGCCCCAAAAGATCAGTCTTGGTGGAAAATCAGTAGGTGAAAAACTAAAGGAGAAAACTTATTAAGGACAATAAAAACTTTTTTTAATATTTTGAAAAATTGTCCTTAATTCTATATTTGTATTTTATTTTCTCCTATATTTTCTCACAAATAGTGGTGGGAGGTTATGCCCTATATATCATACAGTGTATTTTACAACACACTGCCAGTTAATGCATAGTTTTCTAGGACTACTACGCCTCTGACTGATAACATGTTGGGATGGTCAGTGTTGACCATGTGTTTTGGTAGTAAGTATATGCAACGCATAATTATCTATTTCTTTAGCCAGATGCTGGCTCCCCTTCCTGCCCTTCAGCAGAGGATCTTTGCTCTTTGGGTTGCACCACTGACATTGACAACAGCTTGCCTGGGAACAAGAAGGTTCAACCCAAAGACTTTATGGCCATGGGAAAGAAACAACATTCCCAAGAGGGACAGCAGGCTGCACCACAAGCACTGCTGGAACCCACTGTGGAGCAAGAGCTCCTTCCTGGCTCTGTGGAGAGGACATGGGACAGGGCTGGGACACCCTCAGTGCCAGTCTTGCACTGGGTGAAGGACAGAAGCATTGTCCTCTTTGTCCTCCAGCTCCTGACACCACAAATTCCGTGCTTCAAAGATGAGAGCTGAAGAGAAGAATGTAACTGCACCACTAAAGATCACATTGCAGTGTGTACAAAACATGATTGGAGATGCTAGGGTAAAAAGTACTAATAATTCAAGCCTGAGGCGAGCACCTGTCTCAGAAAGTTTAGCACACACAACAAGAGTTTGGAAAGCAATACAAGTAAGGATCTCGTCACAGTGGACAGCTGATATCTCCAGTTTCCAAGGTCAATCCCAGTACATGCATAACATTATTTTCTTCTGCCTTCTTAAATATCTCTTTAATTATAAGAACTGAAGGCCTCCTGATTGTTGCATTATAGGAAAGTATAATTATACGTACTTGAGGATTCCCTGTGCATCTTGCTATTCAGTAATTTTAATTGCAGCATTTCATTGCAAGTGAAGATCTAAGATTGGGGTAGTTAAACCCATTCTCACACTCTGCATGGGTTTTCTGAAATGTTAGCAACAGCCAAGCCTCAACAGTGCTCTCCAATGGGCAGAGAGTTAGTAATTAGTGCTATGATTAGCACTTTCCTTAGCCTGTTATTCTGTAGCATTCCAGTGATTTTCAGTAGTGTCAGTAGTGGAAGAATCCTGGAAATATCTGACAGTTGTCTTACATATGCCTGAATTATATTTTAAAATGTATATAAAGATGTATATGAATACATATGAAAATATGAAAATATTTTATATGCATAAAAATGCTTTCTCCATATAATTATCTCATTATAGTTTAATTTCCCACCCAAAGCCTTTCTACAGGTAGAAATAAGAATTCAGAGAGACAAGTTGTAAAGAGTTGAAATACTGATGACAGGGATCCCCATCTTCCCTGCCAAAGGCTGAAGCTATCAGAGAATTGATCTTGCCCTCTCTCTTTCTTTCCTCTCTTTTCCTCCTCATGTCTCTTCATGAGGGGAGAAAAAACCAGAAACAAACAAACAAACAGGAGACAGGGTAAGTATTACAAGCTTCTTTTTCAGTTCACTCAGATGAGCTGTGGGACTGATTGAGCACGCAGTGAAGCTGTACACCTTCCACTGCCTTGGAGGAGAAACCTTCAGAACCCAGCCCTAATAACCCATGTGTGACATGTGACAGGCTCGGGTCCTTGCCTCTTTAGCAGCACTCAATGCTCCCAGAGGAAACCACAAAAGCAGTCCATCATACAACCATCAGAGGAACCAGTCTCAGCCTTGTCTAATTTTATGTCAGTGAAACTGCGTCACAGTGCTCCAGAGAGGACAACATGTTCCCTGCATTTTGCTAGAACAGGGCGGATCATAAATTATTTCGGGGCATATTTTCCCTTGGGTAAACGCACTCTCCACGATGTTCAATATACTTGAGAGTATGCTGCTGCAGCTTGGCAAAATGAGTAGGAACACCAACTCACTCACCCATTATTTTATGTAAAACAGCTCTGTATTTGCAATTACCAGGATAAGTGACAGGACAGTACCCGACTGGGACAAGTGAAAGCTGCTGAGATTAATCAAGTGTTCCCATGGCAAGAACTGTTCTGAAGTACATGCCAGGTTTGAAAAGAGAAATCCTTTGTGTCTTATTTGTTTCTTACCATACAATATGTGGTTTCCCTCCACTCCTCTTTCTGATTTTGACAAGTGGATGATTTGAAGAATGAGAGCTCAAAAGGTCTACTTCTTCTACCACAAGTATATTGATGTTTATAATGTCAGTTTTAGTTCTGTATTGAACACTAGAAAAATTGATGAAAAAGACTTTTGATTTATGTCTGAATAGAGGGAAAAACACAGCATAATGGTTTTTAAGCTATGCTTCAGAAAAACTGAGAGAAGAAATCTTTTAGATACCAATAACTTGAGGAGAATAAATACTGAAAGGCTTCCAAAAGACCAGTGTTGGTCAAATTATTACTGCCTTGATAACACGCAGACATAGTTTATATTTTAGACTGCTAATCCTGAAAAATTATACGTAGTAATAACAGCAAGTTGACAATGATGCAGTGCTTATGACCAGCTAAAACTCTAACCTTGGATTCAAAAGGTACAAACTGTGTTAATAGAGCAAAAAAGGGCTTACTTCAAAACCATAAATTCATTTGGAAATAGCTGGAAAAATAGAGTATTTAAGCTCTAGCTAGCTAAATAGTTGAACCTGTGCCCAAGGCTGACTTTCCTCACAAATTGTTTTGATTGAAATAATGCCTACTGGTTGAGACAGACCCAAGAGCCAAACTTGGCAGAGACCATGCACAAGTTTTTCAATTCCCAATATTTAGCTTATTTGTGGGTCTTTTTCCCTTTAGAATACCAAACACCATGAAGAGAAAAGATTAGCAGACAAAAATGCTGAGAGTATGTCTGCCCAGTGAATCAGCCTGATTTTTCATAACCATGTACAAAAGGTCTGGGCTGAGTTTAGATCAGTATCAGAACTTCAGCACCAGATGCCACATGCCCCTCACATCCTTCTGCAACCCCAAGTTATGTAGGAAACTATGGAGGAAAAGGTTTTGAAGTGGGAATGAGGAAGGGGAGCCATAGTGCAGAGGCTACCACTGGTATACCTTAACAAGAATGCCAGTATGATCTGAACTGCTGCACCAAAGCTCTTCAAAACCAGATCAGCCCACTCAGGCACCACAATAACAAAATCACTGAGATGTGAAATGGCATGTCAGTCCATATAACCTTATCCTGTTATATCCCTTGTAGTGGCTTCACTCTGTGCTGTAGCCTAGGCAATCATAAAACCATCTTCGAAATCCTAAGATTTTCCCTATCTTGTGCGAAAAAAAATAAAGCTCTTTATTTTTTCCTCTCAAAAATGTGCATCTGATTCATTCTAAGAGATGACAATCTGAGGTCTTGTCAGCAGTTTTCTTGGACTTAATTTCTGTAATAAAACAGAGGCTTCTAGTAGATTTAATCTCAAAAGGTTTCTTCAGAAACGGGTGTTTGGCTTTTCAGGGGAGCATAAAAGGGATATAAGGCTCCTCAGCAAGGCATGCCTCACATATTTGAAGCTGTAATCAGCCATATTTTATTCCCGAAGGATTTTATGCAATTTAGTTTTCTTTCTGCAGTTTAGCACAGAATGAAGCCCATTAAAATTCTGATGAAAGCCTTTACTAAGTGACCATCTTAAATTTATTAAAAGTTTGGGTTCAAAAGTTCACATGGCTGAGGATTTGCTCCATTTTTCCTGCCATCTCTAGGCTGCATTAATTTTAACAATAATTAGCAAATTACTGGAAGCTCAGCATATGTAGAAAAGGAGATGGGAGTTTATTCTCCAAAATCTTTAGAAGTAACTTATTCATTCTTGAGTCAGACCCAAACAGATTCTGTAAGAAGTATTTTATTGTGGATGTTTATAATTTGCAGTGTGACAGTGCTTAGAAGTTCCAGTCAAGGACCAAGTTTTATATATGTGATTGGAAGGCAGCCCCTGCCCTAAGGATCTAGACATCTCATTTAAAAAGCCTAGTAATAAAATTATGCCCATGCACTTTTGACCAATTTTAAGAAATAAAACAGTTCATTAAGTGGTGAAAGATTACCCACACTTCTTATTCTTTTACTGGAAAGGACAATGTCTTCTATAGGTCAGAAATAATTCATGGCATTATATAAACTAAATAAGGTCCTGCCTTTTTCCCATTAAATTCAATCATAGTTTTTTTCCAGACAAGAGCAAAAGCAGGACCTTTGTGAGTTTTAATTGCTTAAATTGTCCAGTTGTTGTATGAAAGAGAGAGTAGGTCATCTACACACCCAAAGCATCATTAAATAACATTTGTGTTTATCAGAGCATTAAAAGACTAGACACTTTCTGCTGCTAGGCATTTCATTCCTTGCAGTTGTACCTTTAGTGAAAAATTAGACTGCATTTTGTGAAGCACTGTATTTTGCTGACAGCTGTAAGTTGTTTTCTACCCATCAGCAGAAAAATTCAGAGAATGCATTGTCAAGCTTATGGGACATATCTGTGTGGAGATAGAGGCCTTGTCCACTTACATCTATTTCTCATCATACACAAATTTGAATGCATTCTACAGGTGCTCCTTTGAGATCCATTAGCATCAGAAATGCATGTCTTCAAGTGCATGCCTACTCTGATATCATAAAGATGTGTAGAAAATAATAGAATGGCCTCAATTATCAATTATGAAAAAACTCTATCACAGTGTAGCTCTTGGGAGCACAACCATGTGTCACAGTATAAAATTCACTGTCCTCATTTTACTGTCCCTAGTTCAGGTATGTGACAGTTAACTAAAACTAAAAAGTGGGGAAAGAAATCCTAATATTCTTCCTTTTTAGCTATTATAAAAGGAAAGAACTGGTTAAAAATAGGATTTCTACTGTTTAAAACCTTCTTTATCTTTCCAGATTTAGTACAAAGGAGCAGCCTACACAATGAACAGCAATTATTGCAAAACTCATCAAACAAATATGCACAATAATAAGAGCAATTTAAGATGCATACAGTAAGTTTCTCACAAGATATTCTGGAAAAAAATTGATGTTGGGTGGATTTGAATGTATAGGAACGGGTGAAATTTAAAAACAGAAAAAAAAAGATATGGGGAAATGTTGAGAGAGGTAAGGTGGAGATGACAATTGCTGTAATAAGGAAAGAGGGACTATGCATCCTTTAGAGGCAACAGTAGAAAAAAAGAGTTAAAGAGAAATGAGAAAATGAGGGACACATTGCTGTCCATATAATATTTCAAATCAGTATAAAAGAGGCCTCCTTCCAGTAAAAAACTTAAACACATACTTAGCTTGAAGAACATATAGAGTTGCCCCAAACCCAATGAGCTCATACGTCCATCAGGCAGTTTTCCAACTACACAGAGCCAGCAGCAGCACAGACCCCTATCCAGAGAGATATTTGTGTTTACATTGTGGTTTTACCTTGGCACCATTTACCCAACCTGAAACATAAAGAGAGAAGTCAGTTGCTGTATCTGTACTGAGTTTGGCAGCAATCCTACACTCAGAGCTGTCCACATAGCTCAGGAGTTGTGCATGAGACAGGGACTGCTCCTAACAGGCATAAAGGGCAAGGCAAAAGAAAGTCAAAAGAGAGTTAAAAGAGAGTTATGCCATGACATTTACTTACATGGCCAAGAGCATGTCTTAGGGTCATGGTTTGGCTTATAAGGAACCTTAAAAATCATCTAGTGCCAACATCCCTTCCGTGGGCAGGAACACCTTCTACTCAACCAGGTGACCAAAGCAGACTTAATTTGCCATCTCAGCTCCTGGCCCGTTTCTGCATTACCTTCTTTTGGTAATGAGGGTTTAAATTTCACTACTGCACTAACAAGCTTCATATAGTTATACACCACTCACCAAACTTATAGTATGAATTTTCACAATTTTGAGAAAATAATTGTTCTTTTCCTTCGTAGAGCACAGCTTTTGTGTATTTAAACCAGACCTTTGGATTTCTGGAATATCAGGAAATCTCTAAAATTCTGCAAATTTTAAGAGCCTGCTTCCTTTTCTTTTCCTAGTAATTTTAGTGTCTCTTACATTTCTTCCACTTAGAAACTGGTTGCAAAAAATTCTAAAATAGAAAGCTTAATGGCATCAGTAGCAATGCTGTCTCTTCAAGAGTTTATAAAGCCCATTCCCCTATTTCACCATCTTCTCCAGGCCTGCTGAAAACGTGACTACCATCTAAATGCTAGCCCAGACCTGACAGTTTCCTTGAAGTTTCAATCTGCTTGATGACAAAGAGAAAAATTTGAGCATTTCAGTGAAAGCAACAACATTGCACAAGAAAGGCTGTTATCCTTGTTTTACCTGAGTCTAGGATGATATGCCATGATTTGTTTGAAGAGAGTTTTGCAAAGTTACTGAAATGATAGTGAACTAAATTGGGCTTTGTTGTGAAAGAGAATAACACCAACTGACCCCAGACCTATTCAAGGACTGTGTTTGGTTTAACCTAGCCTGGACTTATTATACATATATTTTGCAAAAGCTGTTTCAGCATAGGTGGACACATATGAGGCAAAGTAAGCAGATGTGACCATCTTCCAAGCAGATTCAAGGGTGTGTGGCTGTACTCATAGGGCAACAATGCCACCCTAGCACACCTTGCCTGTTCAGATCAGCTGCTTTGGATTTGGAAGTACTTTAGCAGAAACACTGGGCTTTTCAGTCAGAACTAACTTGGAGGAAGACCTCATCATCCATGCAGGCATTCCTTGTATCATTAGTGAGTCAGGTTGCTTCTTCATAAGCATTACACGACTGGCTCTGTTGGTTTTGTGGGCTGATATTTCCTAGGAAATTTAGTGTAGATATATGAACAGCAAGAATTCCTTTCAGAAGTTGCTGTGGTTTTAACTGAGTTATGTTTTTTTAAACTCACTTTTGGAACAGCAGGGGATTTTGTTATTAAGCTCATTTCAAAGAAAAAAATTTGTTTTGATGTAACATTGATATGTTTTGAGTTTGTTATTTTCCTTGCATTTCTATTTAATGAGTGTATTATTTTAATTAGAAGGGAGAGATTTACTTGGAATGACAATATAAATAGACTGGTTATATAAATAGATACAGGTCTTTCAGAAAATATCAATTAAAAAGCCCACATAGTAATTCTGAAAGCTTCTTTATACAACATCTAGTACAAAGTCAAAAAACAAAGCCAGCAAAAAAAGCAAACAGAAAAAAATTCAAACCTTCCCCTAAATAACTTTTCCTCTAAATTCATAAAAGATCCTGACTTTTGAAAGGTATTGGCATTCATGGCTTGGTTTCTTTAAAAATCAAAATACACTGTCTTTTTTTTGGTACTATACAAAACTCTAGTTTGAGTGGACTAAAAATATTTAGGGAGGAAGAAGAAATGCATTTCGGAGTTCACAAAACAATGATGTTTTCCATTGCATCTTTTATCCTTAGTTTTACAAATATGAACATAGATTTACAGTCATGTCATTGTGTTCCTTTGAGTCCAATAGTCTGGTCCCAAGCTTCCTCTTCCAGTGCTCTGACCACATCTGTGTGGCACCAAGCCCAAGGGGCCATATCCCAACTCTTACCAAGTCTCACGTCAGCCTGAGTTCAGCCTTTGTAATATCAAATTTTTCCTTCAATCAAAGAGGCCATAAACTTACTGATGAGTAAGTATTGAGAGTTAGACTTTCAATATCAAAGGTAGCTATCATTCTCATCACCTGTGACCTTTGTGATTGCCACGCTTGTCAAAACCAACAAGTGATACCTTTCTGACCTTGGCTTATACAGCAGTTGCTGGGTCTTGCTCTACAGACCCTTTTCCCAGTGAAATATCCTCTTGCTCCACCCTGGCCTCAGCTCTGTCCAATTCCCAAATTAACCTCCTTTCTTCTGCCACATGACTCTTAAGAAATTGCCCAAGGAGAGGAAAAGACACAATATGAGGATGAGCAAGTTAATCACAGGATTAAGTACCACTATTTTTTCTATTCCTATTGCTGTCAATGGCGGATTAGACATTGCATGGTTGAGCTGTGACTTTTTGAGATCTAATTGTGCCAGTTCAGTAAGCCTAAGCTACAGAGAACATGATCTTAGAAGAACACTGATATTTATTCCTGCTGTTCTGCTACATATGGCTCACAGCTCTGCCCTGCTGCTACTGAGCAAATCCATTTATCTTCAGGTCTTACTGCATTTACACAATAGCAGGACAGCTTTCAAAATTAAATTATTTTTGTCTGTTTATAATATGAAGATTTCCCTTTTTTTATTATTTTTTAATTTCTGGTGAATCCTGTACCCTCACAAGGACCTTAATAGCATTTTTGTCCTTAGTGGCTTGCTTTGTCCAGTATCTTTTCACTTCACTGCCACTGGACACAACATCATATGAGACACTTTGATGTTGTCATATTTCCAATTATACCCACACTGAAGAGCTTATGATTAACTTTAAGAGAAGTGTGGTGTGATTTGTGAGACCATTTGATAAGCTGGTATGTGACTGACCAACTTTAAAATGCCAAATGGACTCAGCAGCTGACTCTCCTATTTTAGGCTAAATTTTAGGCAGCTCCAAAATGCTTGTGGCTGAGCAAGCTGCCTCACTTTCCTCCAGCATGTTCTGCTCATGAAGTAAAACACCCTTGTTGAAGCCACATGTACTACACTACTGCAGCACACTCAGTGTTCCAGGAGTGCATCCAGTTAGTGACACAAGCTCAGTGATGCAGAACCACCCTCTCAGCTAAGGTGACCCAGGTGCCTATTAATGTGTTGACTTTAATAACAGATTCTGCTTGATGTTCCCATAAAGCAAAAATCTTCTTGGAGACATCAGGCAGGAGCTACCACACAGTAAAAGTTGATGCACTCACACTTACTGCTGCTACAGGACAGGTTTTCACCTTAAAATAAATATTCTCCAGACATAGTGAAAGACCTTACTGTTTAAAATGTATTACTCCCTCAATAAATAAACAAAAAAAAAAGTCCTTTACATGGCAAGGCTGATTCAATGCTATTTTCCTTCTAGATATGCCTGGTCTCTCAGCATATGAAGCAGCTCCAACAGTCCTTGGCCTAAATATATGTTTGGAAGAAAGAAAGATCCATGAGAAGACATTGTTAATAAATTTTGGATTTTGTTTCTGGCTGTTGTAGTTCCTGTACATGACAAGAGACCAACAAGCTGACAACATAGTTGTGACTTTAAAGGGACATCAATTATTTCTCCCTTCTAAGTTTATTTCATGTCTAAGTCAATTTAAGAACGATTATCCTGTTTAAATATCTTCCTATCTGTTATAAACTCACATAAATATTTAGTTTAAACAAGCATCTTCAAAGTGTCTCCTTGCAATCAGAAACAGGCCCTTGCCATACAAATACAGCTGGATGTTTTGAAATCGAGCATGATGAACTGTGAAAATACAAACCAAAAAATGTTAACTGCACATTCTCACAAAACTGCATTTTTGAAGGCAGTATTTCTGTCCCCTGAAATATGAACTGTTTATACTGCAACGACTCTGGCAAAATATGTGCTCCTTGGTGGGTGGCTCAATGCTCTCCAAAGATGATTACAATAGGAGATCTTATTATTCAGCCTGCTAAAAAAGAAGAACTCTGAAGGATGAGGGGGTGAGGGATGAAAGGTAAAAGCAATTGTGCTATTTTAGGTGCCAAAAGTCTTCATCAGGGCTCATAGTGGTCTGTTGTGGTCATGACACGTTCAGTCACTGGTGCGTGGGCATTGCTTCATCCTTCCCATAAGCAGGTACTTATATTTATCAGATGGATTTCTTCCTGAATACCAGTTGACTATATGTTACTGGTGTTATGTACATCTGCATCATGAATCTCCTCCAAAACACATTGGCACTTTTACAATTGATTTAAGGAGAACCAGAATCAGTAATTTTCAGGATGCTGGAAAAGTGCTTACTACTATGGAAACTTACTTAATTGCTTCTTGGAAAGGAGCATTTTTAAAGGGCCATTAAATAACTAAAATCAAAGCATGCTTGTTAACTAAGTAATATTATTCTACACTCACTGCATTAATAGTAGAAATAATTACTCTTAAGCTTTGATATACACCAAATACAAACAATTCTCTTTCCACATTAAACCACCAGAAGTTATCATTCCTCCTTCTCTGCCTTTTTTTAAATGCGCATAATAAATTTATGGGGAAATAATGGTTGGATATAACATTTTACCTCAACAAAGTTTATAAAATTTCTTTGACAATTGCAGAGTACAATGATGCATAAAAAAAAATCATGATTAAGCAGACTGACCTAGGACAAGTTACATAAGAGATGGTTTAGCTAGAGAAGCATATGTATTATACATCTGACAAGCTTCTGTCTCTACAGATCAGTACTTGTTTGCAAAGCCACAGAGAAATTATGTCTTAGTACACAAACTAAATAAGGGAAAAACTTAGAAAAAAACTTAGAAAAAAAATGTTTACTACATAATTTCAGCTGTTAACGAACAACTGTAATTTACAAATATAACTAATTCAAAGTATTTTTACTCTTTGGATGCTATTAGCATCATTATTGGGTAAGTAACAGAAGCACAGCTCAAGTCATTGCACTGAAATTTGTATTTGCAAACAGCGAGGCACAGTTTTGAGGCCATCCCAGAGCTTTCCTTCTGATCAGGAATGTGCTGGGGATTGCATCTGACCCCTCACTGGGGGAGCAGCTGAGGCAACACTGGCGCAGGTCTGTCAATCACCAGTCAATTTTGAAATGTTGCGTGACCATAACTGCAGCATTTATTGGTTTAACTTGTGGCTGTTTGCCACCACGCCAGGAGGCTGCTCCCGACAACGCTTCCCATGCCAGAGAGCAGGAGGAGGACATCCACAGTGTTTGCTTTCCAGAGATGTCAGCCCCAAACACTGGAGCCATACTCATCTTAATTTTGTGCCTCAGCATTAAGCTGGTTCTCCAGCTCTTTTGTGCCCAAAGAGGAATGCTCAGCAATATCGAGGCTAAATCAAAGACTGAAGTAGAAAACTGTTTTCTCTATCTTACTGCTATGAAGCTCCCTACAAAAGAATTTAATGGATCACGTATGGGAAGTTGAGAAAACCATAAAAATCTGAACCTAGTAAATGGAAATTGTAAATATTGACATTTATTATACTGTAAAGGAGTAAAATTGTCTTGTTCAATAGAATCTGCCAGATAATTGAACCATGACATGTCTACTTAAATAACTGTTATTTTGATAATAAATTTTGATATTAAAAGACATCTAAAATAATGAATTTATATGAAGTCGCTAATGCCAACCATTAGATGATGTTAAGGTGATTGTATCAAATGGAAGAGATGATTGTCAGAATATGTACAATATTAATACTCAGGATTTAATACCTACAACTAGTTCAATTAAAAAAAAAACCCAAAACTTTGTTTCAAACAGTTACAAGCTTTTTATTGTCTGGTTTTAGCTTTCCTTAACTGCAATCAGGAGAAGATCTGAGTGTCTATCTGGTTTTCTTTCAGATTTGGGGTTTTTTTCAAGCTGAGATGGCTTGAAATTAGATTTAACTAAAATTACGTTGAAGTGGAAAAACAATAATGAAATAGTATTAAAAAAAATGTTTGTTGATTTTCCCTGTGTAAATCAATTAAAAAGCCCGTGAAATTAGGAGCAACTGAAAGTACCTCTGGCATGTCTCTGCTGACTTTAAATGGGGACCATAAACTTACAGCATTAGTATAGACTGTAGGGATATAGTCTATACTCTACAGAGATTAGTATATATGTATATATAGGGATATAGAGATTAGTACAGACTATAGGGTGGTGCAATGGGGATTAAACCAGGGAACCAAAACAGGAGACATCAGAAGAAAAACATTGGACCCCCTTCTCTACAGATCATGGCAAACAGTTATTAGTTCTTCTAACAGAAAATGAATTCCACCTCATTCAAAATTACATTATATGTTTACAAGGAAATCAAGCACTGACTAAATTAATTTAAAGCAAGTCACAACCTCTCCCTTTCTTTAATCATTTCAACAGCAGTGAGACATGCT
The DNA here is from genome assembly GCA_013400515.1 of Erpornis zantholeuca. Taxonomy (NCBI): domain Eukaryota; kingdom Metazoa; phylum Chordata; class Aves; order Passeriformes; family Timaliidae; genus Erpornis; species Erpornis zantholeuca. The sequence continues at coordinate 77,272 of VZTN01033993.1, read as the reverse complement.
CTCCTTGGTCATCAGCTATTGGAGTGTGTGCCTGAAGAAGACTGGTCTAGGCACCAGTCACATTTTTCTTGTCTTTATCACAGCGTGTTGGATTTAGCCTCTAAATGCACAGTTTTTATTTCTTTTTAATTTCCTTATTGCTTTCTTTTTAAAGAATCTTGTAAATATCAAGCAATATGAAGTAGTTGTCATAAAAGTTCAGCTTATTACTGGGTAGTTTACTTCCAGTGTTTCTTCACTCTTTCAGTGCAGCAAATTGCCAGACCTGTCCTGTTACGATGAACGATTGTCCCTGACTCCCTGGGGTTTGTTACAGTGAAGCTAGACTGTACTGGGAAAGTGCTGACAGATTTCTAACCTCTTTCTCTGCAATTAGAAGAACGGGAACAAAGTGAAAGAACACCACAGGAACCACTGCACTCTCCAAAGAGCATCCCACAGCATGTCCTGTACATGACTGCTGGCCCACAGAGCACAACTGAGGAGCTGCTGGAAGAGAGGTGGTTTTGTAATGGGCTTGCTTTGCCTCCAAGTGACTTAAATGTGCACTTCAAAGCACATTTTGCTACCACATATTTTATGTCCTGTACAAAAGTCACACAGACTTTCCTTCAATTAAAATTTCGGTGCTGAATAACACTTGTAAAATCACCATAATCCCTAAGTTTTTCACATTCTACCAACCCACAGAATCACTTCACAGCATTTTAGGAATAATGTCCAGGCCATGTAAAGAGGAATCATGCTAATTTTTCTCAAATAATGATAAAAAACTGAGAAACTACAATAATAGCATTATAACTACAAAAATAGCATTAATGTTGATTGAAATATTATTAGACATAGCAGTATTAAAACTGTTATTTTAATATTTTAAAAATTACATTTCCTTTCTTATTTAAAAGCTATATTTTAGACTATACAACTTCATAACCTGATTTACTTCTTCATGAAAATAAAAAATGAAGTTGGTTGCATTGCTCTTTAATCCACACTGAATAATTTTGCCCACTCAATCAATTCAGGGATGAATTTATTATGCACTTTTTTGATTATGGATATAAACAGGGTGGAAATTATGTGGCATATTCTGTAGGAGAGATAAAAGGAGTGGTTAGGCACAAAATACAGGCAAGAACTTTTAGTGTCTTGGATATGGGGTTACTCACCATTCTTTAAATAGGCTTCATGGTGTGCATTTCTTTGAACACTACTTTTCCAAAGAGCAGCCAAAGTTGCTTTCCTTTGCTAAAGAAACCCCCCTTAAATTTAGAAAAATTTTGGAGAACACTGAGAAATCTGATGCTTTATGAGAGCTGATTTTTGCTTACAGATAAATGACATACACATTTGAAATTCGTGCTCTCTTTACTATACTGTTCCTTAAATGCAAGTCAGTAATTTATTTGAATTTTCAGATAACTTCCAGAAATAACAGTCAGAAGAACTACTGATAAGGTGTTCTTATAATAAAGAACACCTATAATAAAATTTTCTATATGTCACAAAGGTCATTGAATGATTTTTAAAAAGCAAAAAGATAATCCAATAAATATGCAGAGGAAAATGCTTTCTTTGGCAATCAGAAGCTAGTAAAAATACTTTCTTTTTTGTTTTTCTTGACAAATCAAAACAACAGATTATTTCAATTTCTTTTGTTCTTAAATTGTACAGTATAATTAGTGTGTGTATTTTCATTTTATTTTGGTGCTTAAAGTATCAGTCATTGTTCCATATTTATGATCACAGGCACTTACATGCTATGGATAATGCCTTAATGCAGTATCAATTTGGAAAATTAAATGGATTTCACATGAGTGCACAATCCAAATGTCACTAAAGGAAATGTACAGATAACAGTGAACACTGAATCAGATTCATGATGAATGACCTAATGCACACTAACTTCATTCATTACTATGTAAACCCTTTTTTTATGTATGTATCTATAGGTAGAACTTTAAGATTTCCAAAATATAGATAAATGGTTATAGCCTTATCATGATTATTTTTAGCAACATGTGTTGCTAAATATTGCATGAAATGAAATTATTCATGCTATTCAAGTGAGCATAATGAAACCATTCACCTTTAGGAAGAACTGCTTTCTAATTATAAAAAACCCCAAACAAATACAAAAAACCATTAAAATAAGCTAAATGTAAATGCTCACTTTTAAACACAGTAAAATTCGACTGTTTTACCTTCTTTCATTCAAAGATGTTTTCCCAGCTGTGATCTTAACTGTGTTTATGTCATATTTATTTTAGTAGAAGAATGATTAATTTTTCAGGAAATAGTACAACAAACAGTTTAGACTTTAAAATCTCACCAGGACTTCTGTTTAAAAAAGACAGAAAGTTACAACTATGCAACCCATGAGCATACCAAAATGGTCTGAGTGTGGTGCCCCTCACATAGGGGTTGAGAAGTTTAAAATTGAGTAAGTTTATAAGACATCAAATATATATACATGTGACAGAAATGTGTCTGTTCAATCATAGCCCTTTAGCAGACAGATTCTAACCAGATCTGAAAACTGATGTAAGCTAAAATTCTGTTTTAGAATATGGGCATTCTTAGGAGTAATTTTTAATGAAACAAAATTATTTTAATATGTTTTAATATTTTGCATTCCTTTATTTCAGGGCAATAAGATTCAATAAGGTACTATTTTAAAAGAAAAATACAGGGATCATGTACATTTTTTGTCTCTATTTTTATTCTTTTTTTTTTAGCATGAGAGAATAATTAAATTTCAGCTGCCTAAAAACTAGCAGTGTAGTTTAAGTCTAGCCTCATTTCTTAGTCTCCCTTTAGCATTATCATCACCTTCAGAAGGAAATCCATCTTCCCTCTTCTGAAGAAAAGAAAGCTGCTGTCCAATCCTGGGTCATGATGTCAATAGCCAACATTCTGCAGCCTGCAACCCCCTGCACTAAAAATCAAGTAGTTTGCATCTGTCAAAGCCAAGTTAACCCTTTCCCAGGTAATTGGCCATTCTGATTTTACTCATCCACTTAGACTGCAGCTCCCTCTCGTATCTCAAGCACCAACAGCCTCCAGAAGTTCAGTGCCATCGAGCATAAATTATTCCATGGTCTGAAAACACAGGCTTCAGTGGTCCTGCTCTTTCAGTTCAGAACAATACAACTGCACAAGGCAGCAAGATTTCCCACAGTATTAGAAACAGCAGCATACATTGAGGAACACTGTAATTGTCTTTTTTTTTTTTAAATAACTTTAATTTTCTTCTTTGAGGTGAGACCTAGATGTCATATCTTGAGTTCTAATAAGAGTGCCAAGAATCCTCATACTATCCAGTCAAAACCAACTAATGAACTCCTCAGGAAAAATAACCTATGAAAAAATGCCAAAGCAAATAAAAAGTTGGGCACTTTCCAACACACAGTTTTCACTGATAACTTTCTTTATCCAACTCAACCTTTTATTCCTGAAGTCTTTAGGATCAAATATTGCTCCAGGAAGCCTTGTGACTGTGAGAGATTGAAACATGAAGATATTTGTAACACCATAGACAATTAAACCACTGATCAGCATGAGCAAGAATATATATAAAAGAGAAAAGCAATGAGCTGCAGAATACAGCATGAAGCAGCTTTTCAGACACTTTTATGATCTCCAAAAAGACAGCTTAGCATGGTAGAAGTTCACTGAATGGAAGAGATACAATATCTCCAAAGTAATAAGACATCAAAAGGATTTCTCTGTTGCCATTTAAAACAGAAAAAATAAATTAGGTGGATAAAAATTTTCTCAATGACTGTATCAAAATAATCCAGCCAGCAACTCTTTCCTCAGGGCTGCAGAAGAGATGAAATAATTGTGACTTAATCTATGTTAAATGCACACCTTACCACTGATATCCTTAGCCAAATGCTCCAAAGTGTTGAAAGTCTAGAAATATCCAATTCCACCCTATTTCCAGCCTAAGGACAATGTAGGTTTGCTTTAAGCACCTGTTGGGAGGACAAAATTTTAAGTGAAAGATCTGTCTTTTATAAAAGCACTTCTACATGGGAAGTGATAGGAAGTCATTCTTGCACTGTCAGTTGATATCCTTACCAAATTATATGGTCATATGTTATTTTCCCTAAGTTGATAAGCTCTCACAACAAACATGGTCTTCCTCAATGGGAACCAGACAGCAAAACCATACAAACATATTGTGGTCACTTAAAATAAATTTTTACATGGGAACATGTATAAATTCAGTAAGGATGGATAGGTTCTTGATACTTCATGAGAAATTTCATTTAGTATAGATATATTTTTAAGAATATTAAGAGTTTGTTTAAAGAATATTATTCAAGCTTGTTTATTTCTCTATTTGTTCAGTTATAGAACAGGCCATAAGTATTTACAGACAGAGACACTGAAAACAACCAGCTCCTGGCAGACAAGATATGACTGAACATACTGCATGAAGAGTGGCAATATTAATCTTCACTGTTTAATACAGCAACCCAAAAAGGCCATCTGTTAGTCATTTGCAAATGTTTCATAAAACCTACTGAAGCATGTGGATGCCTTGTTGGGACTCTGATAAGAGACAGGAAAAAAGAGCCACATGTATTAATTACATTCATTTCTAATTGCTTATCCTTTAGGAAATAAACAATACTGATTCTGCTGAACATGAAACAAAAATGTTTAAAGATGCTGATGGGTGGATGGGCACAATCAGCTGCTTACAGAATACTTGGTACAAATTCGAGCTTCACATGTGAATCCCTTATCCAATTATTTGTTCTCCCTGTTCATGGCTTATAGTAATTAAGCAAAAAAACCCCAAATATAAAAAAAACTCACCAACGAGCAAACAAACAAACCCTCGAACAAAAAACGGGAAAAAAACAACAGAAAAAATGTTACTTGGTATGAATACCATGAATAGTTCATTATTGATAAAAAACCAAATAGGCAGAAAGCTTCACAAAAAATGATGTTTTATTCAGCAAGGCCAGCCTGATTCTTGAAGCCTGACTCTTCATTTGGGCTTGATGAGGAGCAGCAGATCAAAACACACAATAGGGGTTCACTGTGATAACTAATGAAAAAGGAAGTACTCAGAATGAAAAAGTAAATCAAGCCAACAGGAGGGCCAGTGTTCATGAGTCACATTAGCTCTTTGCTCCCCACAATTGTTTGCTGAACAAATCTCAGGTCTGCATAAATAGAAGGAGAAACTATATAAAGACACTTGCGCTCCTAATCCAAAACGTATTATTTTCCTCTTGAACTCTGAGTCTTTGTCATTTCTATTATACTTATTCTATTATATTTATTCTATTTTACAGGCAACTAGCTCCCTTTCAGTGAACAAGGTTGGGTAATTAGCAGTACTGTCAAGTTTATGTCTACCAGGGACTTTAATTACCAGAGAGGAGGCCTAGTTTTATAGTGGGCAACCAGGTTTGTGACACACTGTTGTGATCCAAGTTTTCTAATACTTCATTTTCAGGTTCTTATTATAGAAAGAGAAGTGCTCCTAAACTTGATATCTCAACTGATTTCTGCGGCATTGATTTCTATTTCTTTTTAACAGTACCACAGTCCCTCTCGCGTTGAGTTAATGTGGTCAAAATATTGCCCAACCTGTCTTTTTACCTGATTTCTGAAAGGATGAATCTATAGATAGCTTCTTCCAGGGCCAGACAGGCCTTTAGCCCAGTAGTTGTGATCAAACATCTAGAAGTCATACCAGAGACTAGGATGATTACAGCTTCCCCTTTCTCCCCCACATTATTCAGCACCACTTGTGCCTGACAGCCCCATTCACAGCATGTCTGGCTCAATCCCCAAACCAGACATGTTTTCTCAATTAATTGATGATGGTCCACAATATGTTTTCCACAGTTCTGATCTCGTCTCTCATTAGCAGAAGGGAGTTTGATTAGCTTTTGATCCAGAGAAGCATGGTTTAGTCTGTTACATTTTCAAACAGGATCCATTGTTGAAAACAGTCTTGCAGAATATTATCTGTGTGGAAGATTATATTTCACAGTGCTGGCAAGAGGCTTAGACACTGCCAGGCAATTACATTTCTGCAGCATTCTCAGATAGAAATAAACTATTTTAAAGGTGATTAAGAGTATGTATATGTGATTACATTAAGGCACTTCACCTGTTCCTGCTGAGCAGACGATCACTGATCCTTAAATTGAATATGTGCATGTTCTTAGTTGATCCAATGGCAAGGTAAAGTACATTATTTTATAATTCCACTATGTCATATAGTTTTAATAATTGCAATGAAGTATCCAAAACTCCATTCAGTCTTTCCCAAGTACAAATACCCAAAAAAACACCCCAAAACCCCCTTGCTTCTAAGTTACTACCCACAGCGCATTGGCTAATTCTTTTCCAGTTTAATTAAAAGATTTCCACCCCCTAAGCTCATCACAGACAGTATGTACAATTCTTTTGGATAATTCCCAGAAACAGATTAAAAGACATGGCCCAATCGAGGATTAAGCCAGGCTGTTGAAGAACAGTTTAAAGTGATTTCAGACTGTAAACCTCCAGGACTGGGTTATGTCACAATGTTGGACAACAAGAAGGGAAAAGATCCTATAACCATACAGAATTTGATGGTTACTGATGTCCTGTTAACAGAGGTCTGCCTCTCTGACAATTTTAAAACTTCCTAATGTATACATATTTCTGGAAAAACCATCTGTGAGATGAAATTATAATCTATTTTTCCACCTGATTCATTCCCTCTGGCACTTTCCTAAACAAATAGAAATGTGTTTTAGAGACCTGCAGGGCATAATATGATAAACTGCAGTAAGTTTCAAGGAAAAATAATGTCCTCTTGATCAAAACCAATGATTGCAGCATCTTTACTAGAAGCTGAGAGAGTATGCATGCAATGCAGGTACTCTAAAGCACTGCAAGATGAGAAGTGTTGAAATGTATGCTATTTTTACTTTCAGCTCATTGAAGTCTTCCATTCCTATTAATAGAATTGAGAAAAAGATCTATTTTATTGCCCTTACACTAGACAAGGAAGCCTAAATATTCATTATATACATAGCAATTTTTGTAATACATGGCAGACATTGCCTAACAACTATCCAAATTCTAAAGCAAATTAGTCTACACTAGTATATTTTCAGAGTCTACATCAGTGTAGATGTTGCATTACTGTGCAATTAAGGCAAGATTTTAGTTCTAAAGATTAAACATCACCTAACNATTTGTCCCTTTTATTAATTAATATATTAATATTATAAAAGTAGGAAAGCTGTTTTTCTTTCTGTGGGAGGCAATATTTTAGTTAAGTATCTCATTCAATCTGAATAACTTTTCAAAATCTTTTAACTTGCATGTTTTTTTCACCCTTGATAACATTTTCTCTTGCAAATGTGATAGAATTCTGTCATTATTCTCCCCCTGATTTCATAAAGCCTGGGGCACTGAAATCTTTTAAGAGACCCATTGTCTTTCTTTTGCCCTAAAGAGGAACAAATTGTTTCTGCTGATACAAAGATACTTTCAACAAAAGCATTATTTTACCTATGATCAATATTATATTAAAATACTTTGCTGACAAGAAATTTAGCTGATTTTTCCCACCCCAGTTTACTGTTAGAAAGAGGGGTGAAGGAAGCTTCAGCTTGCAGATGGGAAAGAGCTTCGGTTTTTGCTCTACTTTTCCCTAGGGGGCCATAGCTGGAATAACTTTCATTTTCTTCTCATCTCCATATTCTCCCTCAAAAATGGCTTTACAACCCTAGTTGCCAGCTTTTTCATATTGCATCTGACTTCCCATGTCTTCCCTTCTTCCCCATTCCCATGCTCATTCTTCATTCCCAGGCTCATGGCTCTGACTCCAGCCCAAACCATTTCACTCCGGGACAGAGTGGATCTGCTGGTGGCGCTTCTTTTGATGCAGCCCAGGAAACATTTGGATTTGTGGGCACATTATTGGGTCACCATGAGCTTCTTGCCCACAGACACCCACAAGTCCTTCTCCCCAGGGCTGCTTTCGATCCATTCTCCTCACAGCCTGTTCTTGGGATTTCCCCAGCTGAGGTGAAGGATCCTCCCTACAGTGTGTGAGAAGGGCTGTGAGACCAGGGCAGAAGAAACCCTGCCATATTCACTGTATAATAGAGAACTGCCAACATATGGTTAAAGGAAGCCCTCTAGATTGCTTTGCAGAAGATTCCTTCTCTGGAAGGAAACAAATGTAAATATTTCTTCAGAAAGAGTTAATGGAAACTTTTTAATTCTTTCATTCTCTTTGAATAGGGCTACCGCAATTCATGCTGCAATCAGCATAGAGCTTCAGGCAACAACCAGCTGCCAATTTCTCTGCTAGGTAATCTATTACTGCCCTTCTGTGCCCAAATAGCACTTCTATCACAAATTCAGTGGAATTGTGAATGCAGTGCTGATAATTCTCAATGACAAACATGTTGAGCCATAGAGTCTTCCTACTTGATGTTCAGTCAAGCATCTCTGATGCAGCAACAAATTCATTCTCCCCAGTGGTTCATGAACTGTATACTGAATAATAAATAACACAAAAGAATGCCAAGGTTTCTACTCAGGAAATTATTTACAGAGATGATGTAGATGCTGTGGTGGCAAAAAGTCAAGCTGTGTACATATGCAGTTGGATTTTCTTGCACTGCCTTTGAAGTTCTCCTTTGTACAATTCTACTTTCGAGAGTCCTGACAATTATATCGTTGCCTTCTATTTTTTACATATAGTTGAACATGTACTCAGTCAAAAAGAAGTCTTTCATGAAGTTTTTCTCCTGATTCAGCCAACAACTCAAGCTGTATGTCTCCGGGTTTTAGAGCTGTAGATATGTTGGTCTGAATTCATTTTATCAAATACTCACATGTCCGGAGAGGTGGCTGCAACATGCTGCAGACTGGTTCCTGTCTCCTAACATGTTTAGCTTTATTTCTGGGCTGAGCTTGTCTGCATAAGCTAGAAGGGATAGGACTGAGAACAAGCAATATTCTCCATCGTAAAAGGACAAGTTTCCCACTAACTTCTTTCTCCATCAGCAGGTTCTGACGAGGCACGGTTCCACATTCTACAGCACATGTCCCTTGCTTCAGGTTCCACTTCAAGGCTCAGAGAACAAATTTTTCTGAAATTCAAGCCAATCTCACAGCCTAATTTTATTCTGTACCTCTAAACCTTATTTTTCTGGGGCACTGGTTCTTGTCTAACTCCCCAGTAATTCAGTTTAGCCCAGTTAAACAATGGCCTTTGGAAGCAGCAGACTTTTATTCACCTGGGTTAGTCTGCTGATGGTCTGGGAAGCCAACCCAGCTTTCAAAGTACAAGCATTAGATCCAGCTGTGGGGAAGCATCAAAGATGTAGAGCAGGATAGGTGAGGAAGGAGGGATATGACCATCTCTGTAAAAGCAGCTAACAGGGAAGTTGGTGATAAATTCTTCACCTTAAGGTGTTTCTCATTCTCCTCTTGCAACTTTCACCTCTTTTGGAAATAAGAGAGAATCTATAATAAAGCCTCCTTCCACAGAATAATTTAGCTTCATATAAAACCAACACAAAACCAAAGTTTTGGGGTTTTCTTTTACCTTGGTGGGCTTTTACATTTGGGATTTTGTTTTGGGCAGAGTTTTCTGTTTGTGTTGAGGTTTGGGGATTTTTTTCAGAAGAGAAGGTTCACCTTGCTGTCTGCCTTTAATACATTATTTTGTGCATACTTAAAACACAACTAATCCTCCACAGACCACAGATATTGCTTAATAATAATATGCTTTTGAAAGCAATGATGAGGAAACAGTGTTGGCATAGGTGAATTAATTGAATCATCTGTTTATTCTTTTCTGAAATAAATTCATGGCTTTCCTCTCAGTTCTTACCATAAAATATAGCACTAATTGAAATTTCATAATAGTCACAAATCCCCATGTTAATAATAAGTACATTGGAAAGATTATGAATTGTTACTTGGAAGGTACTTGCTAGCAATTCTCTATCAATGTTTTCATATATATTATTTACAGTGAAATTTCAGGCGGTAGATGAATTCAGCCAGCTGAGAACACTGCTGAGATGTGGAAAAAACTCAAAAAAAACCCCAAAAAACAAAAACAAAACCAAAACCAAACTAACAAAACAACAACAAAAAAAAACCACAACACCAAGCAAACCAAAAAAAAAAAAAACCACAAAAAAAAACCTACACAAAAGGAACTGCAAATTTTGAAATTTTATAGCACTTTTCAAAGAGGTAGGTCAAGAAAATCCATGCCATTATTCCAGATACAAAGTACTAAATTAAGTGCCTAAAAACAGATAAAGAAAACAGTGCTATGTCCCTAACTACTACCCATCAGTCATATCAACCATAACAAATGATAGTCATTGAAGTAATACAAGTTTGTAGGAATTTTAAGAAAGATGGAATATATTGGCTAATTGTCTAGAACAGAAAGTGATTAAAATTTGAAACTTTTTTTTCAGGATATTGTCTTTTTGCCCATGAATCAGATTATTTGTTTGACAAATGAAATGTCAAAAAAGCAATAAATCTTGTCTTCTTCTTTCAGCTCAGAAATAAAAATGAGATGGAGAGGATCTATTAAGTCTAAATCTTTGAGAGACTTGGTCTTCTCCCGATTCACTTCAACTATTAAGTACTGTCAGAATTTCCATGTCCATGCAATAGAGTAATACAAGCACCTGATATTTTTATTGCTTTTATTAAAGTGAAGCAGGGTTTCTAATTCAATAGAAAGAAATTTGGGTTTTGTTTAGGTGGGTCCTAATTTCCAATCAAATACAGCTTGCCACAACTTCCAATATACAAATTAATTACTAAGTAATGAAGAAATATATTGTTTACATTTTTCCATATTGAAAACACTTTATAAACAATTACAAATAACTGTAACTGTAGAAGTTGCTCAACTAAAAGAGATTTTATCTTTTGTAAGTCAAAATGAATCTTCAAGTGTAAATGTAAATTTACTTGAAAGTCACAATTCAAATGAGTTATATTGGGAATGCCATTATTCAGAACCTAACTGAAATGTAAATATGCAATAAAGGTTAAAAAATATACAATTTAAGGGGTTTTTGATGACTAATTTAAATCATTATTTATGATCAGTGAATTACATAATTTAGATTAAATATTATTAACAGGCAGAGGGCAGAAAAAGGCTGAAGTGTGTATTATGATAACTGAGAATTTATCACTAGACCAGATCTGAAAATGAAACAAGCAGAATTTTCTCTCAGAAGCCAAATATTGAACTGCTGTTGTGTAAATATTAGATGTGATCTCCACATTATCTTTGTATAATAAAATCACTTTTCAAACATGTAAAATAATTAAGAAACTGTGGTTTCATTTGCAGTTGCAGTGTTATGACAACATGATAAAAAGACAAATTCACTACTCCTTTAGTTATGGATTAGTTAAAATTTCTTTTTAACTAATAAAAAGTGGCTTTGTGATTTCAATGTCAGTAGGTTACCAAAAGCTACAGATTGTTGGAGATTAAACTAGTGACTTCAACCATAGCCTTTTTCTAATTACACAAATAATGTAAGCAGTAAAGCCCTGGATTACACTTCTTCCTAAAAGTAAGCAATTTGCTGTTCTAATTCTGGCTTGTGCTAAGCTTGAATCAAATTATATGCATGTTAGACATATCCAGGATAAACACACAATTTCACAATCAAAAGAATTTCTTGCAATTGCATGTTCTGCTCTTTTTCAGACTCTGTCTCAGGAATGTTTATTACTCTTAAGCAAAGCTAGAACAATTTTGAATTAATCATAAAACAGAAATAACTTTTTTCGGTTATTACATGCAAAAGGACTTTTTGTTCCTACTCAAACATAGCCTTGAAGCTAAATTTCCTAAATAGAGATGGCTTACTGAGTGATGTGTTGGCATGATGTAGCAGAAAAGCAGAACAATGGACTTTGACGAGGATTTTTGTCAAGGTCATGCTAAATTCTTAGCACCCTGGCAGGTCTTCATGTACCATGCCTATCTGTAAAATGCATATATTAAAGACATAACTGAAGCCAAAGACTCGAAAATAAACCATACCAAATCAAAGTGAAGAAAGCAGTGGTTACTATAGGTGAGTAAATATTGAAACAAGCTATCATGGAAAATGGTGGACACCCCATTGTTTACTATTGATAAATCGTGGCTGAATACATTGCTGGGGAACACACATTAAAAATAATTGTAACTGGCAGAGTACACATGTGGATCTCTCTGCCTGCTTGCATAGACAACAGAAAAAGGCATTGGAGCCCCTTCTTTCCTTGAAGTGTATGGAGGAAAGAAATAGTTAAGAACAGAGAGCCATAGAAATGATCTTGCTGCTGGTTCTGCCCCTCTTAAGTCAAATGATTTTCATTTATGTCACCGTATTTCATCAGGCATTATGTGCCTGTCTGTGTTCTTGGAAATTTAGTACTGATTGATGATCATTTTGCTGTTAGCAAATATTAGTTTTAAATTTGGGAAATTAACATTTGGTTAGTAGATATTTAAACGGAAATCAAGTCTTTCAGAAATAGTGTTTACCTTGAATTAAAGAGGAGGCCTGTTGTTTTCATTTCTGTGCAAAGCTCATTTAATTTAGTTAAATACTCATTTCACTCCAGAACAGAGACACCACAGCAAAACCTACTCAGGAAGGAGATGGTATTAGGGTTTTTTCCATAATCAGGATTCATTTTCTAAAGTCTTCACCTCTTCATAAAATTAATTAGATCACTTTATTAACCTTCAAGGAAAGAGCTGGCAACTCTTTCCATGAAGAAACCATGAGTTCATGGTTCTAAAACCCCTTTAGAAGTTGTATCTCCCACATCAAAGCAGAAACAGCTATTAGACAAATCTCTGTGTGAAATGGCATGGAAAAAGGCAATAAACATGTATACTTCCAGTTTTTCCATTTACCTGATGTTATTTAGAATGTCTGTTACTACCCATCTCTGTTCCTCAAACATTTAATCTGAGAAATTAAAATAGTCATAGGACCAACCTTCACAAATATTTTGCAAATCTGTGCATAAACATTGATAAATGAGCTGAGCAACATCGCTATGATACTGCTCTTCAACTAACACTTGAGAGGAACAAATGCCAAGCAATGCAAATCCAACCACATTTAAGAAAAACTGAAAGATCAATTCCTTTCTCATCCTTTCATCTCAAAATGCTGGAAGAGATCCAAAACTACACAGAATGGTCCCAAGATATCTGGCACAATTCACCATATAAAGCACTTTGTCCTCTGAATGCCCATGAGCAAGTTTGTCACAAAAACAATTCCTTTGCAGTACTTTCTTTATAACTGGACTGTGAAGAGTAGAGGCCATTTCTCCAGTCAAGGGTGTTCAAGTTTTTTCACTTCATCTTCTGACATGCTTTTTCCATTCCCCAGGAGTAGTCCCTGAGAGTATCTTTACCTGAAAAATTACCTCTTCCCTGCAGGGAGGGTAGATCTTTCTGCCTGACTTGAACCTTGCAGGACTTCAAAGGGACTTTCCTGGCTTTGCCTAACTCTTCTGAATGTTGGCTGGAGAACTACCAAATCCATAAGGAAAGGACTTCAAAAATGAAACAAGACAATCTAATGCTACAACAATTATTTCACCACCAGAAATTATCAGTCATTCCGTCATACATGTTTTTTTTACTATTGGCAGAAAGGGCTTCTTAGGTTTTAGGTGTTGATGCAGCATATAAATATCATTGTGAATTAGGTGTATTAGAGAAACAAATAGCACACAGTGTACTAATCAGTCTGGAGTGGGTGTACTGGACCCAGGTCAAACACAAACTCCCTAAAAGCGTAACTCTGTGTCCACAGAAGTCCAGCAAAGCTTCAGATCAGAGTTCAGAGTTCAGAAGAACATGAGCCCGTATTCAACCATAATGGATAGCTTACTATAAAGCATCACCTTGGCTTAAATCTGATATATCACTTTTAAGTTTAAAAGTATCAAGTTCTTCCAACAAAGGAATTCCTGAGGCTTTTAATCTTACGGATCTTGTAATGCTGTAGTTCCCGTTGTCATGGTAGCTCCAGCTTCTCTTCCTGTGAACTTCTTTTGCCTGTCACAGTGTCAGGCATCTCCCCCCACAAGCTCTCGGCACCCCCAGCCTCCGAGCGCAGCGCTGGGGCTGGTTCTCAGCTGTGCTGTGCCGAGTTGCTGAGCAGCATTCCCCGGGTGACTGGCCAGCAGCAGGCCAGCACAGCAGGCAATTTGAAGGTTTTCTCCCAGGGAGGGTTTCCCTTACTCAGCTGCAAGAGGAACTATATTTAAGTAACCTAATAACAAAAGGTCTGTTCATCTGAGAAAACGTTATTAACATTGAACAGTAGAGTAAAACTTTGTTCTCATGGAACAGAGATACACAGGCAGAATGATTGAACAGCCTTTATTGCCTTGGAAAACCTGCAGAAAGCTTCTGTGGTAATGAAACCCACAAAAAGGAACTATGTATTCACCACCTTACACTTTCAAAGAGAAGCTCAGCAGCAGGGGTTTTTTCCTGACTTGCTTTTGTTCATTTGTAGGTGAATGGGAAAAATGGACAAAAATCACAAATAAAAACCAAGGCTGCTATTTCATAAAACAGCTGACAGTGCTGCCGATCCCACATGCCAGATGCTATACTACCATGACCAAATCTGGTGCTGACATAAATGTTGTCCACACTTGTAAATTTAAATTATTTTTGGATGCAAGACATATGCACTTTTTCTTTTTAATCTGGAAGACTTAGACATACAATCCATTACTATTAATCAAAATATTGTTCTAGATAGTCAAACATTCTTAATTAATTTGTATAACAGACATAGGGACAAAACTTGCTTTTCCTCCTTTTTTATTTTTCCTTTTTGCAATGCTCTTAAAACTCTTACTTAACTTGCTGTTTTATGTGATGTGCCTGGGTGAATGTCAGGATACATTGTAAAGTTCATTTCCCTGAGAACCTTGAGTTCTGCCAAGCTAAATCTTCAAGTTCAGTATGGTGTCCATTAGGAGCAGGTGGTGGCTCACGCAGAGAGACTTATCTGAATAAAAGGCTAGTTTCCAGTAAGATCTCCTTCCCATTAGATTAGAAACAGGTAACCTGGAGAAAAGGACAGAAGACAGAGGAAAAAGTACATTTCTGGATGCAGCAAAAATGAGGGGAACACAGCAGACATCTCTGTAACTCCTGAAAGATGCTGCAGGCTCCCTGTAGACCTCATTTTACACAAGTCTCGCAGAAAACCACTGTCAGAAAGCTCACAAAAAGCTGCCATCCACTGCCAATATTTACACTGAAATCAACAATTTTACCCAATGTTACTAGGCAGCATTGAGTGATTCAGAGATTTTTCCACTCAGGAGCTTGTCAATTATATTTGCCTGAGAAAGAGGCTCAAAGTTTTCCCAACTTGGACAAGCTGAAGTGGGACATGGGACAGGGTTGCTCAAAGAGGCTGGAATCAGGTAAGACCCTGAGAAACCCAATCGGACTTCACAGCTGGATCTGCTTTTAGCAGGGAGCTTGGACCAGATATCTCCAACAGTTCCTTCCCATCTAAAACTCCTCCATGATTACCTGATTTTTTGAGAGATCTTGGATTTTAGGAGAGTTTCTGATTGCCACTAGTTGATCACACAATGTCTACCAGAAATAAGCTTGCCTGTGTTTACCTGAGTTCATAACTTTTCTCTGTGTAGTTGACCTATTGCCTACTACTTTATCCATTGCCGTTTTGCTCTCATACCCACCTCTAAGCACTTCTCTTCCCTACTGTCACAGAAGGATCTCCCTTCTCCCAGATGTTCTGTCCCCAGGAGTGATCTTTAGAAAACAAAAAAAACAAGGAGCTTGACTCCCAGTTCAGATGTCAGGTTCAAGAACAAAGAACAGTTTTTTCCCCTTGCTTCATCCTAGACTAGGGCATTTACAGGTAGAATCTTTAAGGCTTATGGTGTATAAATGTGCAAAACACAATTATTCAAAGATTTACAAATTGACTACTTCTTCACAAATTCCTGCAAAATGAGGTGCTGGGAAAATTCATCATAAATGTTAACACAGGCAATTGTTCATTTTACCTTTTTTCCCTAGACATATTTCAGAACATTTCTGAAATGTCTGACACTTCCTAATCAAGCACCAACTGAGGCAGATAGACAGTGTGGGATACTTTTGCTCCAACTATGAAATATTTACCAGGTTATAGGCAACCAAAACTTGATACTTACAATGGGAATTACTCAGTTATCTCAAAAAAGAAGATGTTACCAACCCTTCCAAAATTAATCCCTTGACCATTTCTCAAAAACTGATATGAAAAACTAACAAACTGGAGCATAAGCTTACGTGAGAACATTCCTGCTCTCTAACTTCAGCTATCTATCAGCCGTGTACTGTCAGTCTAAATTAAACCTAAAATCAAGTCTGGCTAAAACAAATTTTTGTTATGTCCTCATCTAAATAAAAGCTCTGAATGGGAATGGCATGTCTCAAAAGCAGTGACTTGGCTCAGGTGATGTTAGCTGCTACATGAGTTTGGCCAAACATACCAAACTTTGCCAAACATACCAAATAGGCCAAACTTTTTTGTCTAAAATATGAAATTATATTTCCTTCAAAAAAAACTGAGCTATTTCTTCACAGTTATGGCAGAGTTCAGAAAAATGTGAGAGAAGCAGATGACTGCTGGATCTCACCACCAGAGGTGAACAGGCAAGGTTTGAAAATAGGATGAGTACTGGCTACATCTTTCCAGTTTTCCAGCCAAAAGATCTGTAGCAATGCAAAGACTAAATAATCCTGCAGGTACTGATGGCACTAATTAAACAAAGGAATAAAGAGCAAAGATGACCTGATACCTTAGTAAAACTATTTATGCATGCTGTCTGAGAACACACTTTGATGTTTGGCTGGGTGCAAGCCACAGGTGACGTCACAAAACCCATAAACAACAAAAGATAAAAGAAACTGTGCCGGTACAGACTGTGCAAGATGAAATAGGTACCAATGGCCAAAGATGAAAATACCAAAGTTGTTCTAATACAAAAAAAAAAAAAAAAATGGACTCTCAAAATTTAGTTCTACAATTTAAGAAAATTAACGTTTGCACTTCAATTGCCAAACAACAACAACAAAAAAGGAACAAGTACTTTAAACAGACTCAGATTCTTACTTGAATCTTGATCTTATCATTGTCTCCACTCATGTTGACTTTATAAGATCCTAGTGGATGCAAGAATACAGAAATTGGTTCTAGGAAATCCGGAGAGAAATGTATTAATGGATTTATGTGAGGCCAAGAATAACCACAGAAGGTGTGCAAATTGTTATCTCCTTGCAGCTTCTTCCAATGCATATGATCATCATTATTGCAGTGATGCCAAAAAAACAGGGAGCTATATTTAAACTCCAAAGAAGGTAATTGGAGTTCCAAATTCTAATCATATTTACATAGGGAAGGAAACCTCATAAGAACATACATATGAATTTTATTGACTTGTGTTCATTACAAGCAAGTGTTCTCTGTAGCCAAAAAAACCCTAAGAACTTACCAGAAGAGAAGAGCAGACTTGGTTGGTTAAAGTATGGCAGTTATTTTACCTCACCATGTGTTGTTTTTCAAGCTTCTAGCAGTCAGATGGCTGATGGAAAATTAGCACAGTAATTTGTGAGGGCACAGGGAGTTATCAAATAATAAAGGCTTTGTCTGATAAAAACTGATTAGATCTTGTGGCAAAAGACCAAAATTCCTTCCAATGGTTAGAATGGATTTTTTTTTCCACTCCTTGGAGTGTATGCTTCCCATTTAAAATATTTTATTTACTAATGCAAATAAAACTTTGGGCTTTTTTCTGTTTCTTTAAACATAGTAGTTCATACAATAATAAACTTACAGAAAATCAGCTGAAGGCAGCTCTGATATTCTGACATCTGCTCTATAAATCTCTTCCTTCTGGTTACTTACTGACAAGAATGATAAAGACAAGTATGTCCTGGGGAAAAAAAAAAAAAAAAAAAAGTCATTTGGATACCATGATGATCTTAGGCAGCCTCAGATTTTGTGTTTTAAATTTCTGGTGGATCTGAAAAGTCTTATTAACAAAAAACATAGCCCAAGAGAGGAAAAAGATCAGTTCAGGGAACTGATGATGGGATGAGTTTACCTGAATAAATAATAGATGTAGGGATGTCCATTCTCTCCTGCATATTTAAAGCTTTTGAATGGAGCAGGTCAGAAGACTCTACAGTGTCATTTACCAGAATTACCCAATTTTAACTTCAGCAATACCTACCAACATGACTCTGTTCAGTCTCTTATCAATTAAGTCAGCCATAAATGAGGCTGTAGTGCCTATTAAGAGAAAGTCCCTGCTGAAATCAATTATGCCAATTGTACGTAACCATTAACGAAGCTGACTGCAGTCCCCCACTCCTAAAGGCACTAATGGCACAGCCAACATAGAGTATCTCCCCTTTTTCCTTCTTCAGGGACTGGGCACTGTAACCCCATCTCAGCTGTTTTCTTTCTAGCATGGTGTCTCAAGGAAATGAGGCTTATGCAGACAGACAGACTGGCTGTCGCTGTCGCTGTCTGTCTCCCCAGGGACTTCAAGTTTCAGCCAACCTCACAGAGGAACGGAAGTCTCAGACATAATGTTAGATCTACAAGCTTCATTAAAATAATCACTGGGTAAAGGAGAAGTAACAATCAAATGCTCTGACTGTGGGAAGAAGAACCAAGCAAGAGAACACGAGCTTTTTAACTTTGCTGGAGATTCCATCTGGACAGGATACCCAGCAGATGCTCTATTCATATGAAAATCTTCCATCAGAGTTTGTAATCAAGTGCAAATGCAAAGACAAAAAAAAAAAAGTTTTCTTGTTTCAGGATTTGAGATAAAGAATTGCTTTTTCAGAACACTGAAATGAGAGTAGAAATAAACAGGGAGACAGACAGGGTAAGTCTCTACCATATGGTCTCCCATGCTCCCAAATATTTCTGCTTTACTTAATGTTACTGGAGGTGGTGACTAAAGCAATGGATTGTAGAAGCTACTTATTGCAGCATAGTGGGTTTTTTCCCACAAATAAAAAGATGCTTCTCTCCTTCATTTGTTGGGTAATCATTTTTCAAAACACTTTTTTCCTCCACTTTGAAATTGGTCTCAAATTCTAGACCTGTCAATTTGTTTTCAAATATATTTGAATTTCAAAGTATAAGCTCTTTTGAAATATTTTCTGATTATTCTGAATATATTACTTTTTCTCGGTTCTCCATTTTTTAAAATTCAAACACTCAGATGCTATCAGCCATCCAGTTGTATTGGAAATGACTACAACCTCAACTGAGTACACTGATAAGAATACATAATATGTTCTTGAATTTACTCTTAATAAAAATGTATTCATTTTAATACAGAAATTAACTGCTATTTTGAAACTGGGATATGATCAAACCCATAATTAAGTCTCATAACCTTTGTCAGATAGTATGCCTGAAAACAGTCAAATAAAAAAGCCCCATTGTTTTTTTAAATAAGTATTTCCCTTCTTACAAATATCAGGGTTTAAAGGAGACACTTTAGGCATCCTTTTACAATGAACTCAGCCTAAAACAGAGGCTGATACTGAGTTCTACCTCTGCACAAGACACAAGCAAGACTGAGAGAGCAGGACATGGAATTCCAATTACTGCAAACACAAGTTTACTTCAGAGCAAACTTCACTGAGCAACACTGAAGTCATTTCAGTCCTGAAACTGAAAGAAGATAAAGGTTCTCTGCAAAATCTTAAGTGGGTCAGAAGCGTGTTCCATGTGAGGGGCCACTCCAGCACTCCAAAAGGCACTGCAAACAAGAAGGCAGTACATGGTCATTGTGGAGACTCATATGGAGATATATTATGGAATTGCTGCTGTGGATTATTTTTGTTTATGGTTGTAACAAAAATAATAAGCAACATAATGAAAATGAGTCTGCATATAAACAAAATTCTACAGTCACCCTTGCTGCTTTCAAGATGCATGGTTATGAATAATGGGCAATGTGTCCTTTTATTTCCAGATGATATATTGCCTAAAGAAACAAGCACAGAAGCCATCTTCATGTCCAGTATCATAGTGCCAGTTCTGAATAAAGTTTTCCTTATATCCTTTTTTCCCCAAAAGTAACTAAATTAATTGATGGTTGTGCTCATCACTGTTATTAGCTGAAGCAAAGTCAGAACAGTTTTAGCTGGGACTACTATGAATCATAAAAGCCTTGGAAAAGTAAGCCTTGTTCACCAAAGTAACATACAATTTCATTTCTTTCGTACTTAGTTTTCCTATGTTATTTGTCAGCTACTTGCTAAAAGCTAGTGGTAAAATATATGATTTAAAAAGGACACAGGCTGGGTGAAAGGCATCATAATAATTGTTAGGAGATACAGTTTCTTTTTCTAAAAAATGTAAAAATAAAACATTGGTTCTATATCTCCTAAAAAGTATTTCTGTTGAGACTTGCAGCCATAACTTTTTGTCTTGGGGAGTTACAGATCTTTAACTCACTTTTGAAGAAATTTGTATGCAGAAACTTGTCTGTCCTTTTCAGATATGTACACCCCCACACACCCCCTGAGCAAACTCACAGCATTGCTGTACTAGATCTGGTGTCTTTGTGCCAGTCTGGGAAATCCTAGGGCACTGTGATCTGGGGTTCCTCACACTCGTCACAGAATGGAGGCCCACAGCTCACACCTTGAGTCCCATGGGGAGAAGGAAATGCAGAGAAAGGCTGTACTGATCTTATAGATGGGCTTTTAATTACTTTATTTTTTTTCTCTTTTTTTTTTTTTTCGATGCAATACACCACCTCCTGTGCTCTCTCCCACTCTGTAAGTCTCGGCACACTCACCTGGCAGATCATGTTAAGACTGACCATCCACAATCTGTCATATTCAGCATGTGGGGTCTTGGAATGAGGCAGAAAATGTGCAGAAGCACCATGAAAAGTATGAGGGGGAGCAGGACGTAGGAGCCAATTAAATGAGTCACACATTCAACATGAAACACTTCAAGAACCTCCTCAATCTCCTACCAGTGCTGCATATCCACAAAATGGGTTTGAACTATAACTCCTGGTAAGCACAGCCATTCTAGTGCTGCATCCATGAACAATTAAAGCCAAGAGTAAGATTGTCCATCTTCCTTTACCTCATGACTGAAATTGCAAATCTAGAGTATTCACAAATACTTTGTATATTGTTGAGGGGTAGTATCCATGTTTCATTAGAAAATCCACTTGCATGTTCTCTCTTTAGACAATTTACATTTGCTGTAGAAACTTACAACATTCCATTATAATGCAAAATTAATCTGGTGTTCTAAAAAGATTTCCTGCTTTATTTTGGATATATGAGAGAGACAGAGTGTTGCAAGAAATAAGTTATGCCTGAGGGCAAGAAAAATCACCTTTTAAAGTCCATTACCCAGGTTTATTTGCATTAAGAACTGCATTTTAAAGGTTAAGTTACCTATTATCATAGACAAGCTACCATACTGCTTTAAAATAGACTGCTCGAGGCCGTGACAAATTAGTTTCCCAAATGTCCTCACTTTTAAAGGCTCCATTCAGTAAATCAATAACTGATTGTTAATTTGTAACATTTTCTCAAGTTCTGCCTACTGAATAGAAAATTAAAATAAATTATCTTCCAGTGCTTAACAATGCCTTCCTTGCATATAAATATCCTCTGAATACTGGAATACTGCTTAACAAGGTCTTGGGTGTTTTGAGATCTGCAAATTTAAAGACTTAGACTCTAAAAATCCACAAGGCACACAAAGGCACTGACACCTCAATTTTTCCAAACTTTTCGATTTAAAGACCAAATCTATCTCAAAATAAGAACTCCTCTCAGAATGTTCATTTATTCTTTGTTCAATGTATGAAACACACCTTTTTATTGGGAATATCTCAGTTTAAGCTCTTTCAGTGTTTTAGAAATTATCCAGGATATAAACTGCATGTTCAGTAAGTTATACACAAACTTGATGGTGCCAGCACACAAAAAGTAAAGTAAAGCAATCTGATAAACAGAGACATTTAAGATGTATCTGATGATCTTTTTCATATCTTTGGTCTTATGAAAACCTTGAAAAACAAAGACATCAGAGAGGACTGCAAGTAAGAGCAAATCTTCCAAACTGAGGAAGTGGTATTTTCAGTACTTAAGAGGTATTTGAATGTAGAAAGGGCCAGAAGTCAGGGCTATATCAATAAATAAAAGTAGTATTAAGCTTTTATTGTGAAATATACCTACTCCTAATGAGAAGCCCAACTTAATGTTACCCATTCTTACTCCATTTTCAACAGTACTTGCCAGCTGATGGCAATTCTGAGGATAGAATGAGAAAAGACGGCACTGATGTCTTCAAGGCTCTAGACCTGCAGAGCTATGAAAGTGAAAACACAGCATAATAAATATGTTTGAGGGACAGGAAGAAAAGTCAGTT
Organism: Erpornis zantholeuca; assembly: GCA_013400515.1. Lineage (NCBI taxonomy): Eukaryota > Metazoa > Chordata > Aves > Passeriformes > Timaliidae > Erpornis > Erpornis zantholeuca. The sequence goes on along the minus strand of VZTN01033993.1, from coordinate 54,725 downwards.
CTGAATGCCTAAGTATGGAGAGCGAGAAACCACTTGTCCAGGTATGGAGTGAGTACAATCTTCTCACATCCCCACACTCATTCATTTCCTTTGTCCTTAGTCTAATAAAGAGCCTTCATTCCATGTGGGAGTAAAAAGGAGCTTTTCAGCAGGGAAAAAAAAAAGAAAAAAGAAGAAAAGAGCCTGATTCCTTGGAGACTGAGCAGCCTGGTGAATAGTGTCCTGGTGGAACAGAGGAGTTGTTCTCAGGGCACAGCTTCAAACTGGTCGGAAAGCAGAGCTGAAAGGAATCATAGAATGGTTAAGGTTGGAAAAGACCTCAAAAACCATTGAGTCCAACCTTTGATCCAACACCACCATGACAACTAAACCATAGCACTGAGTGCCATCTCCAGCTGTTCTTTGAACACTTCCAAGGTTGCTGACTCCACTACCTTCCTGGGTAATGCTTAACCACCCTTTTAGGGAAGAAACTATTCCTGATGTCCAACCTCACCCTCCCATCACACAGCCTGAGGCCATGTCCTCTCATCCTATCACAAGTTGCCTGGGAGAAGAGATGGGCCCACACCTCACTACAACCTCCTTTCAGGGAGGTATAGAGAGTTATAAGGTCTCTCCTGAGCCTCCTTTTTTCCAGGATAACAACAACCCCAGCTCCCTCAGCCACTCCTCATATGATTTACACTCTAGACTCTTCACCAGCCTCACTGCCCTTCTCTGGACTCACTCCAGCACCTCAGTGTCTTTCTTGAAGGGAGGGGCTCAAAACTGGACACAGAATTTGAGGTGTGGCCTCACCAACACCAAGTTTAGAGGGGCAATCACTGCTCTGGTCCTGCAGGCCATACTATTTCAGATACAAGCCAAGATCCCATTGACTTTCTTGGCCACCTGGGCACACACTGGCTCAGGTGTAGCCACTGTCACCAGCAACCCCAGGTCCTCTCCACTTTCCAGTCACTCTGCCCCAGGCTCTAGTATTGCAGGGGCTTGCTGTAACCCAAGTCAGGAAGTTTTCTTCCAAATACTCCAGGAATTTTCTAGACTGCCTTCTCCCCACTGTGTTGAGTTCCCAGCAGACATCAGGCAGGTTAAAGTCTCCCAGAAGAAAAAAAGCTGACAATTGCGAAATGTCAGCCAGCTGCTTAGAGAATAGTTCATTCACCTCTTCATCCTGCTTGCATGGTGGTCTATTACAGACTCCCACCAGGATGTCTGCCTTGTTACCCTTCCCCTTGATCCTTATCCATAAGAACTCAACCTTATCATCATTATTTTTGGTGGCTTCACCTTGGCTGGATACCAGGTGCCCAACAAGCCACTCTATCACTCCCCAGCTGAACAGGGTGAGAAAATAAGATGGAAAATGACTCATAGGCTGATATAAGGCAATTTACTAAAGCAAAAGCAAAAGTTTGCATGCACATGAGCAAAGAGAAAAAACAATAATTTTATTCTCAGCTTCCCATCAGCAAGTGATGTCAGGCCCCTGCCCAGGAAGCGGGGCTGCAGCACGCATAGCAGTCGCTCAGGAAGGCAAACGTTGTAAATAACAAAAGTTCCACCCTCCCCCTCTTCCTTCTCCTTTAATTAGCTTTTATATCTGAACTGACACCATCTGGTATGGAATATCCCTTTGGTTAGTTTGAGTCAGCTGGCCTAGTTGTGTCCCCTCCCAGGATCTTGCCCACACCCAGACTACTGATGGAGGGGGGAGATGCTGAGAGACAGGACCGATGCTCAGCTGTAGCCAAAGCACCAGTGTGTTATCAACCCCTTTCTAGCTACCAAAGCAAAGACCAGCACTGTGAGAGCTGCTATGGGGAAAATGAACTCCATCTCAGCCAGACCAAATAAACTATCCTAAGAGCAATTGCAACTTTCAAGTGACAGTTTTGCTTATCATCTGATAAAAGTCTTAAAACACTTGTCTGCCACAGCCGTCCCTGTCCCTGCCAGACCTGCATTTTGTTCTCTCCATCCCCTGAGGCACTGCAGCATTCCCAGAGTCACCCAGACAGGGCAGAGGACATGTTCTGCTTCAGGGCATGCCAAAAGTGTGAGAGCCTCGACAGGACCAAGCATTTGTGCTTTTGTCTCACAGTGAAGTCCAGACAGGATCCATGGCCCATGTGCTCACTGCTTGGCCCACTAGATGTTGTTAAACTGTTTGGTGCAGACTTTACTGGAAATATTGTGCCAGCTGGGGGAAGAGGACTCCCCACAGGTACTCAGAAATCTATGGTTAAGTCCTTGTGCAACTTTTATCCCTATCTTCTTCTGGGGGCTCAGAGTTCATGCAGAGGGTCTGCAGGCCACCTCTTCCAGCTCACTGAAGTACCCTAACCCCCAGACTGGACTTACACTGAAACAGAATTAATTCAGGATGGAAAAAGGGAATCACAAAAAAGAACTATGCCTTCTGACCCTTTTTGCTGTGTGGTATCTAATGGCTATAATGTATGTAACCAGGCCTTAAACAGGAGGCTGGAAATCCTTCTTCCTGAATGAGCACTACAGCAGAAAAATCATGCCCTTGACAGAAGCAGAGTGTCCAGGAGAGGTGGAGGATATTCCTTACTTTCAGTACCCCCCTCCTAGCTAATCTCTAGACCAATAGTTACATTGCTTGTTCAAATGTATTGTAGCCAAATGGCTTTGGAGAAAAAATATTTTCATGAACAATTTCATTATATAACTGTAATAAATTTGCCGTTTTAATAAAGAAACTTAATATTGAAGATACTAGAGGCATTGCTGCATTTGCGGGGGTTTTCAAGATCATTGTTATTAAAAGACCCTATCAAGCCCCATCAGTCTGTCTGGCACTGCACAGGATGTGAAAACAAGCACTGAAAAGCTTTCTCTCTAATAGATAGTTTGGTGTAGGGGCAGGGAAACACAGGCAGGATCCTGATGGTTTTGGAAGGAGCAGACAGCTATCAGCAATTCTCTACAATAAGAATCTCTATTGGTGATGCCAGAAGCCTTACATTTGTAGAGATCATCCAAACAGAGGTTTCACATCCTAATTAATGTACTGTCAGCTTCACACAGCTTGTGCCCATGTATGATCAACAAAAATTTTGGATAGGTACTGTTTTCACATCAGTGCTATTTGGTAGAGGAAAGCTAAATACCAATTGTTCTCATCCAAATTAGATTTTAAAAAGCAATTGTCCTTATAATTTAGTATGTAACAAGTGACAAAAGCACCTTTATGTCATGAAATAGAACAGAGAATTAGATTGCATCATGCTATGTTCAAATTTGTCAGCATTCAGTGGGAACGAAGAATTGCTGGGCTTACAACCAGCTGTTTCCAGACTTACAAGAATCCTGTGGTTCTGAACCCCTTTCGTACCGTTCAATACACCCCTTGATCACGATTTCTCTGCTAAGTCTGTTTATTGGCAGATGGCCTCTCTCTGTAAGCTGAGCAGCTCATGAAAGGATGATTACAACTCCCATCAATTTTTTGAGCATCTGGGCCCTGAGATCTCCTATATAAAAAGCGAATCCCAGTCAGCATTAATGAGAAAAAAATAATAGGAAATCAAAATTCTTATTGCCTCAAGTATTGGACTTCACTTTGATCTGTATCCTGTCTTCCCCAGAGCAATTATTACTATGTCCAGATCTCATGGCTGGAATCTAAATAGCTTAGCTACAAACAGTACTGTCACTTTGCACCTACTAGTCCTCCATACTTACTGAGGTCTGAACAAGATGCAATTAAAATTCCTAGTATTTTAAAACCAGTTTATTTCAATCAAAGTGTGCACAAAACTCACAAATGGACAGCTACTCCATATGCTACCACAGAAGGAATTTTCATTCCATAAGTAGGTCTTTAAGAAAAATTCAGGCTAATCACTTTCAGCTTTGAAAGCAGTGGAAGACAACAAAAGTGATTACCCTCTTCCTCAGACTGTACTGGTAATGTGATTGCCTTAAATTTCACCCAGTATTTTGTAATATCAAGGTCACCAGGAAAGTTTAATGGTTTAGTCTAAATCAAAACAAGCTGCTTTAAACAATTTAATATTCCAGTGGGGAGTCTGAAACAAATCAGTGCTGAATCGATAACATCAAAATTAAAATTACTTCAGTGCTGTATAGACTAACTGTATAGAAATACAGAAATTCAGCACAAAATAAGAAAGATTAATAAAAAGTTGAATTTTTATTATAAGGCAGTGTTCAAATAGGCTTTTAAATCAATAGCAGTATCACCTATATCTCACCAGGCTTCAGTCTATATTGAATCAGATTTTTAACATATACCTTGTATTGTACTAAAGAATTCTACTTTGCCTGTGGGGTGAATTCTAGGACAAGGAACCCTTTAGCTTATACCTTGCACCGTACTAAGGAAGTTTAGTTTGCCTGTACAGTGAATTGTAAGATGAGAAACTCTTTCCCTTTATATGTAGCCACGAATCCTCATATTAAAAATCACTTTTCTTTGTAACCTTAAAAGAAAATTGTGATTTGCAGCAGCTTTAATATGCAAGCCCATTCGCTAAGAACTGTTCTATAAACTGCATGTCTGGATGATAATAAATTCCCGATCGCTGTTATTTGCCAAAGTAGCCCATGTTCAGTTTCAGTCTCTAAATGTAGGGTACTCTAAATTATGATGGAAAGGTCGTGAGAAATTTGGCCGGGGGACGTTAAAATCTGTGAAAGAGAAGGAAATGTGTTCTTTGGCTTTCAGCCGCAGCTTTGCCTCTTCTGATCTGGTCACACTTCTCCATTTGATTTGCAGCAGTTCTTCCACAGATTGCATGGTCAAAAAAATCCCTGTACATGGCAATTAATTTTACCCCCTCTATCATTTGTTACACTCCTCTGCTCCGATCAAAGCGTAGTTTACTACGGAGGTTCCGTGGGTTTTGACCATTTATTTAACCGGAGGACAGTTTTCTAGAGCTAACACAATGCCTTTTACATTTATCCGCCGCTTACGGACAAACACCCCGCGGTTCCATCTCCGCTCACGGGGAGTTTTGGTGCATTTTTAACGAGGACCGTGTCTTCGGCTGCGCCCTCCCGACAAAGGAGCTTCCCCGGTGGCGGCTGCAGCCCGGGCTCTCTGCCCCCGAGGAGCTGCAGGCCGGGCTGGGGCTGCTGTGCAGCGCAGGGGCAGAGCTCACCCGGGCGGCGGAGCCCTC
>VZTN01033993.1:0-49342 GCA_013400515.1 Erpornis zantholeuca | reverse complement strand
CGCTCCCCGGACGTGAGGCGGCCATCGGGAGCTCCAGGTAACGCTGCCCGGCGCGGTGGCGGAGCAGACATCCCTGCGGTAGCCGGGGTATGACGGGGAGCAGGGTCCGGAGGGGCAGGAGTCGGGGCTGAGAAGGGGCCGCCGGAGGAGAGCGCAGCCCGGCAGCGGGCCGGGGAGAGCCGGTCCCTGCCTCCGCGCGGAACGGCGGCAGTGGCCGAGCCTGCCCGGGAAAGTCGGTCAGAGACCCCTCGGAGTGCCTGGGGGTGCCTCCGGTCCGATGCCCGTTTAGCTCGGTCGCTGGGCTCGCAGAAACTTTGCCTTCCGCCGACTCCCGGTAGGAATCTGGGGCTACAACGGATAATCCCCGCCGTGAGACTGGCAGGAGATCCCCTAAATCGTAGGCAAGGGGGTTTCTGTAAAGTTTAGCCCTCGGATAAATTTTGGAGGCGGTGAGGATCCTTCGCTGGGCAACAAAACTTTCGTAATATCTGACATTGCTCGGAGACTGGTTACTGATACTGTAATAGGCACTGCCACTTATCATTGCATTTTTTCTTAATTATTTGCTGATCTCCTTAGCAACTGAGGTAATTTGCAAGGTTTAAGCTTGGGTGCAGCTTGATTTACAAAGTAGCATGACTAAAAAGGATGGATTTGCTGTTTCACTGATGCATATTTCCCTTGTACTCTCTCAGAGTGATAAGAGCTGCAGAGATGTTGACTTCACGTAGCTGGTACTGCTGTAAAGAGACTGTTGATTAGTCCAGCTGAGGCTCTGTTGTACGTCACCCAGTTGCTCCTCTGTGTCTTGGATTTCTTTAAGACAAGTGAGTTACATTTTTTAAAAAGTCTCTCTTCAAGGAAGTTCAATCTATAGCGAAGGATTAGTGGGAGATGATAGTTTTATCTGACTAAGGTTACTAGGACAAATTAATCTCTAATTCAGCACGACTGAGGTCTGGCCAGATGCTGGCCATAGAGAGCACTCCATTTGCCATCCTGATCTCAGAATCAGCTTGCTGCAAATATGATGTAAAGCCATTTTTTCATCACTGTTAGGTCCTGCACCAAGCACAGTGTACCCAGTTCAGGGATTTAGCCCAGTGTATCAAGATGTCTCCCAGATGTAGCTCACCAACAGTCTTTGCTCTTCAATCCATCATGTCTTTAAATCTCATGGGTTATGATGTTTGGTTAATCTATATCTGTTCAGTCAGAGATGCTGAGCACAGCTGTCAGGAAGATTTGATGCAGAGAGAGCCTTTTCCACTCAGAAGTGGTAAAGGCAGAGTAGAGCCTGGAGACTGAGGTGAGGTGGCTGCTGTATGAATATTTCCTCTGACAGTATCACACACGCACAAGAAATGCAAGTTTATGCAGACCTTCTTTATAAATGTAATATTTTAAAAGACTAATTGTGTAGGATGCCACTAGTCTATATGTAATTAATGGCTGTGTGATGTACTTAAGCAGGATTCATGAAGTTGGGATTAAAAGCATGAATACTTATACTTGTATAATATTGTTGTTTTAAATTAATAAAACCCCGTTCTAAAAATCACTTTTGCCTCTGAGTTCATGAGGAACCTCTGTGAAATGTCATGCCAGAAAAAAAAATAGGGCATGAGAAAACATAAACACCTGAGCCATAATTTTATTTAGTGTATTGTTATATTTGACTAGTACAATTCATGTGATACATAGACTGGTGTAAGGGGAGAGCACCTGTGTGGATGGTGGAAGTCAGTGCAAGATGCAGATATGTGTGAATGTCTTGTGGGCTGCTGAGGCTGGGGCAAGACTCAAGAGAAGATAGTCACAGGGGATGTGGCACAAGGGAAGGAGGTAGGGGATATAGAAATGGTGTGAACCTTCTGGAAGATGAACTGAGTCTTTGATATTTTGATCTCTCTAGAGGCTCAACATTATTCCTGGAGTAGTACAGCAGGCAGCAGGGTTGTGTGCAAATATTTGCATTTTCACTGTGCAGAAAGTACCAGCCAGATGTGGGACTATTTGCATCACCAATGTACAGGAAAATGCTTTACAGTAGGAATAACATCTACCAATACATTTTTTTTTAACAGTGAAAAAACTAATAGTAGTGTTTGCAAAATCATTCAACTGAATGGTGATCTCCAGTCCAATTCACTGCTTAAATTCAGAGATGTGCTGCATAAGGATTTTTTAGCAAAGTCTCAAGTGAACTGGGAGAGAGAATTTGGTGTACAGGTTCTGTGGAAGAAACAGCAATAAGCCTTAAGGTGTACTTAGAGAGGATGAGAAAACTGCTGTAGAGATTATTACTGTTGTCTTAGTGGGAGAGAGAGCCCAGAGAAAGGAGAAAGGAGTGTTTAAAACATTAGTTGATCTTCAGGTGTTAACTGATGGTGAGACTGTATGTTGCCTGGCATTCACCTTTTCCATAAGCAGGTCTAGGTGCTCATTACTTTAAAAACAAAACAACGAACAAACAACCCCCCAGAAATAAACAAAAAACAACAAACATATACATTAAAAAGTTCAAAACCAACAACCAAATCCTTATCTTCTCTGATTGGTTGTAGTCAATTCTGCTGTTTCTGACCACAGAGGATTGTCTCTATGATAGGAGGATTTGTCCTGTCTTTCCTCTCAAACAGTAAAGAAGCATGTGCACCATTACTATTCAGATGGTTTATCTGAGGGAGTAATGTGTTTTTGGCACTGAACTTAGAATACTGCACTTTAACATCACAAAGAAATTATTTCTTTGAACAAAATTCAACAACAAAACTCCTAACCATGCCCTTCACTTTACTATAAATCAGAAAAGGTATTTACCTAGTTCATTCAGAAATAATGGTGAAGTACTTGGCCAAAGTCTGTTGGCACATGTTAGCTGATAGTTTTCAATAGCAATATATCTCTTGAGAAAAAAGCAATACTGAAATTTGTAAAACAAGGCTTCTCTAAGATGCGAAGCAGTGTTACTGGGGTGAAACAAAATGCCAGGTTCTTTAATACAGGGCTAAGTGTAGGCTTTGCTCTTCTTGACACTTAACACATTACTACCCAGAAATGTTTATGCAGTCATTTTGAATAAGTTCAAATGATCATAAACCCTATAAATATTTATGTTGAACATGCTTGGCTTTGCAGACCATCCTGGGTAATCTGTGCAGAAGATATGGGGAGCACAGGTTGAAGAGCAAGTTGCAGCTCAACAGTCCTACTCTCCAAAAGAGCAAAGAACCTGTTGGGAATGTAGGCACTGCACTGTGAGTTGGGCATGGAAAGGAAGGCTTCTGCTCATCAGAGTACTCTCTAAATACTCTTGTGTGTCCTGTGGTATGTTTAGGATGTCTATAATTTGGATTTGCCCTGCCAGATAAGGCAAATTATATGAAACAGTTTTCATTTTGCAACACCGGTGAGCTTTCAAAGTGGACAATCCAGTTTTCAGCCCTTGTGAACTGTTTTTGCTCCTTAGAATTCAAAGGTATTCTGCTGATATACACCAGCCACTGATGTGTATCTGCCCATGGGATTTGGTTGCAGACTAGCTTGGAGTTTCTGATGAGATAATTGAAATCATGGACAGAAACAAAGATGCAATGTTATCTAGTGTATTACCCTTAAAAACCCGAGCATTGATCTAGTATGTCCCATTTGGAGTATCTCCAAGATCACAGTTATGTTCAACATGAGAGCTGATTTTTTAAGTCCCATTCACCTTGTTCTAAGTGCAGTTGCATTAGAAATTAGGCTTTATAGCTTGCACAGTCAGGCATTCAGGTGTTAGTGGGAAAGGCAACCTTTGCAACAACAGTTCATCTCCCATTTTGTGGGTGCTTTATAATGCAGTCTTCAAGCATGTGGTTTTATGGTATGTAGATTTCAGATGCCTTGCTTCATACAGTAGACTAACTAAAAGACAATTATTAAATACCTTTTCCATCAGCCAGTGTGTTTTCATTGTGCCTTGTGTCTGTATGCCATACAAAGTCACACTGGGGTATAGAATTACTTTCTGATGGCAGTTTATCTAATGCTTCATAGGTCTCACCCTCTAGAAGAACTTGTATCTGTTAATTGTTGCTAGAGGCTACCTAACTATCAAAAACAACTAAGTAAGGAGCTTAGGACTGGTTAGAAAAATTCCTCTAAATTTCCTAAAAAAAAGGTTCCTAACTTTCCATTGAAAACCCCATGCAGCTAGTGGCTTTAGAAGACTTTAAAAGCCTAGAAGAATTTATGAATCTTGACATTAAACTTCAATTCAAACCAATCAATTTATTTTTACAGCTATTTCTATAGCTAAGATTATGTTACTATATCCCTTGTATAAACAGGGAAGCAGGAGAAGCCCGTGCAGTCAGAAGTGCCAGATAAAGTCACAGCACTTTGACTCTCATCTCAGCACTTCTTCAGATCAGTCCTTCCCAAATTTAACATGCAGAGGTTTTTTACTTTCTAGGTGCCAAGCTGGTGATGTTCATTATTTTTTAGTAGTCACCAGTTTACACAGTTTGCCTGTTCTCACAGGAGTTTTGTGGCAAAGGCTAGGACAGCTGCAGTTCTCAGGATTTACCAAGCTCTTGATGTAGTCACCCTTTCTTTCCCCTGCTCTTCCTCAGAACCTGTGCACAGTGTCAGGAAAGGTTTTGGGGGGAAAATTCAGCAATCTTGTAACCAAGGACTGTATATAAAATCTGAAATGGCAAGAAAAACATAATTCTGACGCTTTATTTTTGAACATTTGACTTGGCAGTCTTGCCCAGACCATTAAGACTCTTAATGGGGTTTTTTTAATGCATCTAAACAACTAAGCCAATGTATATATAAGTTCTTGTGAGAGGCGGAATGTCCCATTCTCCCATGCTGCCTTCACATTTCTTATTTTAATGGGTCATTAGAAGGTTCAGTTCTTTAGTTTCATAGCACATCTTCTACCACTTGACTTAAGAGTAGATTTGTCAGCAGAAGACAGCAGCCTGCCAGATTGTCAGAGGGTTACAGAAGAGGGAAATAAAGAACTGAGGAGGAGTGAAAAATTTTGCATTTTGCATATATTAATTGGTAATTTTAGGTTCTTAAGGAGCAAATGTAAATTCTCTGGAGAGGTGTGCTCTAAGGTTTACCTCCTGAAACTCTTGTCTGTCTTCTGCTTAGTCCTTTTTGTTCCCTTTACACACTCTTCATCTGCTTTTCCAGTCTCATATGCCTTAACTGACTTCTGCATCCTCAGACTACCTCCTCCTCAGTTTCTTTAGTAACAGTGATGATGCTCCATTAGCATTCGCCTCCCCTGGTTCTGCACTTCCTTCCCTTTGTATCTCTTGCCCTTCTTGTCTCTGTCTCCCCTTCTTTCACTGTCCCTCTGCCCTGCTGCCCTCCACCATTTAGGTGATTAAGTCTTGATTTTAATGTTTTTTCCTCAAGGCTCATCTTTCCTTCATCCATCTCGCATCATCAGACAATACAATTTCTTCTTTCATTCTCCTCCTTTCCATCTGAGACTGCTTCTTTCTCCTCATCCCACTGTCCACAGGCTCCTGGCCATAGCCACTGGCAGCAGAGCAGACATTGCAGGGTTTGTCCTGCTCAGATACTGCTCACTGGGTGGGTGAGGTTGGAGAAATGAGTTTGAGGATAATAATGTGGGAGCTGAATACCACATCTGAACTCTGAAGGGATGACAATAGTCCATGCAGATGAACTCTCTTGTGAGTTTAGTGACAGACTCTAAAGAGGTACCAGGGAGAGCAAGAATGAACAGAAATGTTCTGTTCTGCTGTGTAATGTGTACATTTTCTCAGAAGATGGCAAAAAGCTTACCCCTTAGCACAGAATCACTACTGTGCCAAATCTTACATCCCTCCTTCAAACTATACTGACTCTAAAATATTCTCAGAAAATATTATGGTTGGGTTTTTTCTATCTACATATGACTGAAATATTTTTTTCTTTACTAAGTTTTGAAAAACAGCTGACTCATTCTTACTGAATGTTCCCAAAACTTGTGCCTGAGGTAGGCACTAGGCATAGATTTCCTATATTGGGAAAGGTAGAAGAAATAAAATACAAAACACTGTTATTGAACAACTTTAATAACTTTCAAATTCAGGCTGTTGCTACCTGAACCATAAGCTACTGAATAAAAAAAAAAAAAAGAAATTCATATGACATTTAAAGCTAGAAAGTCTGAGAAAATTCTTTGCTTGAAAACGTGTGACATTTTCTGGTTGTAAAGAAAAGCATGTTGTAGCTGCTTCCCACTAGACAAGAAAAGAAAACATTTTAGATTGAGGCTTTTTTTTTCCTCTACTGGGAATTCTATCGGTGTTGGTTTGGAAACAGGTGGGAGGTGCCATTGCCAAATCATGCCCCACAGAGGAACAACTCCAATTTTTTTTAATGGGTTGTCAGAAATTGGATTTCTTGGTCCAAGACTGAAGAATAGTTACATTCTTTTAGAAGACAAAAAAATACTGTATCTACAGTATGTATATTTACACATGAATGCAGAATTTCAGGTTTACATAAAACCGGTGTTAAGCTTACATCACCTTAGAACTAGATTGTACCATTAACTGTATGAAATCCTAAGGATTAATTCCCTGTATTTTTCAAAAGGCATAAGAAATCAGGCAGAGTATGAATGGTAAATGTTAACATGCTGTACCTCTGTATCCCTCTTTTGACAGAAGCTAGTGCAAAGCTAACTACACATGTAATCTGTGGCAAGGAGCACTGGGAGACAGCTCAAAGACAGTGACAATGTCTTTAAACTGGCGGACACGCCCTACTCGACTCGGAGTTTTTCAAGTGAACTGCAGAGGACTCGCATGCCTCTTGATCTTCACCGTGAGTGTTTGTGGCAGTGCCCCGGGGATGTGTCCAGCAGCCTGCATCTGTGCCAGTGATATTGTAAGCTGCACAAATAAGAACCTCACTCGAGTGCCAGGAAATCTTTATAAATGTATGAAAAGGCTGGATTTGAGTTATAACAGAATTGGGATTTTGGAGCCTGAATGGGTCCCAGTGCTGTCTGAGAAACTGAACACTTTAATAGTCAATCATAATAGCATTAGCAGCATTAGCACTGGAAGCTTTTCCACAACTCCGAATCTGAAGTATCTAGACTTGTCATCCAACAGCCTGAAAACGCTGGGCAGCCCTGTGTTTCAAGAGCTAAAGGCTCTGGAGGTTCTCCTGCTGTACCACAATCAAATAACGCAGATCGAGTCGTTAGCCTTTGGAGGATTGTACAAACTACAGAAACTGTACCTAAGCTACAACTTGATCTCACATTTCCCACTGGACTTATACGTTGGAAAACATAAACTGACAGACCTTGTGTTGCTGGACCTTTCCTTTAATCACATCCAGACGATGCCTATTCAGCGCCTGAGTTCAGTGCCTGCCAAACAACTTAGTGGAATTTATCTTCATGGCAACCCATTCTATTGCGACTGTGTGCTGTACTCCATGTTAATCTTCTGGTATCAAAGGCACTTCAGCTCTGTGGTGGACTTCAAAAATGAGTACAGCTGTTTGTTGCAGTCAGACCCAAGAGGTCACAATAAACTGCCTTTACTGCACAACAGCGTTATGAATTGCTCTGAAAGCACCGTCAACAGCTCTTTCCAAGCCTTTGGGTTTATTCATGATGCCCAGGTTGGTGACAGGCTGATTGTACACTGTGACAGCAGAATCAGCGATATGGGCACAGAGTTTGTTTGGGTTAGTCCAGACAATACACTGCTGGAGCCAGACAGGGAGACCGATAACTTCAAGGTGTTTCCTAATGGCAGCCTGGAGATAACAGATGCCCAGCTAGAGAACTCAGGGCTGTATTCCTGCATTGCAATAAATAAGAAGAGACTATTAAATGAAACCATAGAGGTCAGAATAAATGTTAGCAATTTCACAGTGAACAGGTCCCACGCTCATGAAGCATTTAATACAGCTTTTACCACGCTTGCTGCCTGTGTGGCCAGTATTATTTTAGTACTGCTGTATCTCTATCTGACTCCATGCCCGTGTCAATGTAAGGCAAAAAAGAAGAAGAGGAAGCTGAACCAAAGCAGTGCCCACTCATCCATACTGAATTCCGCACTGCCGCAAGAGCTGCCAGCCGACGAGAAGAAGGCTAGCACTGGTAAACGGGTGGTTTTCCTGGAACCTGTGCATGAACCAAAACAGAGTCAGAATGGGAAAGTAAAACTGTTTCCTAATGACAGCGTCATTACAGAGAGTATCTTAAAAACTACTCGAACAAAGTCCGACTCTGACTCTGTCAACTCTGTGTTCTCAGATACACCCTTCATGCCGCCAGCTTAGTTCGCTGCCTGTGTTTGTATCGTGCAGTTCCATTTCTGAATACCTCCTTTGCCTGTAGCAGCCATCAGGACATACAAATAAAAAGAGATAAAATGTTTTAAAAAAGGTATGTTCTGTCAGTCCTTGAACTGCGTCTCCTCTCTGTGCAGGCCACGCAACAGCGATGCCTCGTTCGGGAAAAGCCAACAGCGTGTCATCGTTGTCAGTGTTTTTAATGCAAGCTTAGCCTTGGTTTTGCTCTCTGGTCCATACACAGCAATTTCTCGTGCATGTTTAGAGACACTTTCAGGGCAGGTAGCTGACTCTGCAGAGGCTGACCCCTATGCAACACCCAGTCATGCTGATAACTCGGCTCTTCTGAAGGGTGCATACAAGCAAACTCTCATGGCTAAGGAGAAAAATGTCCAGACTTTCTGCATTTCCTTGCACAGGCTCATAAAATCTTCACATAAATCACTAGGGGAAGAAAGTCCTGATTTTTCTTGGAATGCTTGGCACAAAAGGATTAAATTTGCCACCAGAACACCTAGCAGCACTGGGTAAATGTTTGTGACCTTCAACCAATAATGTATTTGCAAATAATAGCTTGAAAACATTAAACGAGTGGCATTGTAATAATTTTATTCAAAACTTAGTCATGAGATTACTTGTCAAACATGCTTGTATTTGTTTATAAATATTTCATGTGATGAAAACAGGTAAAAGTTAGCATGTTAACTTTGCAGTTGCCTTAGTCAACAAATGGTGGTTGTCAGGCATGAGGACTTAGACAAATTAATTGTCTCCTACTCAAGGACAGCCACTAATTAAGCTGTGATAACTGGATTGATTATAACCAGCTGTCTTAACCTCTACTGCCCAATGTGTGCATCACATGTGGCAACCAAATCTGCCACCATCACCAGGGCTCCTGCTCCATCTTAGGGGTGAGTGGCTTCTCTTCAAAGATACTTGTGAGATCAGGGAAATATTTTTTTTTTTCAGTGGTACATGGCTGCTGCAGCCTTATTGAATTTGCTTCCTAAAGTTTTTTCTTAAAAAAGGAAATGCAGTATTTGGACAAACTCATGAAAATATAAAAGGCATTACACACTCTAAATTCAGACAGCAGGGATTTTACCTAGACTTGGCCCTTGTCTTGTATGTACTGCTTTCTTCCTTGCATGTGTCACAGTCAAAGTGTATGAGTCTGGTAAAACTGACCTGGACTGTGTATGCATGAAGCATGTTATTGTAATGAGCATACTGTTCTATTAGTTTTTTCTTTTTCTGTTCTATTAGCTTTTTCTTTTTCTGTTATATATATATATTTTTTTTTTTTAAAGCTTGCTTACAATGGGGCTGGGCTGGACTTTTCCAAGCTTCCTCACAATAACAAGCAGACTCTTCAAAAGAGTTTTCCAAGTAATTACAACTTACCAAAGACAAGTTAATGGAGTATGTCTGTCTCATTCTATTTTGGGGAAATGTACTGAAAGGGTAAAGGATAAACTGAATCAGAATCAAAGGGCTACATGGTATGGCAACTGTAATTTATTTTCTAGAAACTTACTGTAACAGCCACTTGCCATTTTTTGTAATTTATTTTGAAAGACATGTCAACATGCAAAAGCTTATATCTGGCTGAGCCAAAGCTATCAGCAATTGATTTGCTGCAGAGAAATCCTGATGTAGCTAATTGTTTGAAGACAAGCTATGTGACAAACAGATTAGCTCAGGAAACAGTGTCTCTGTATTGTGTACAAAGTATGTGCAATTGTAAAAATACTGGAGATTTTAGATCAGATATTCAGGGAAGTGGAAGATGGCAATTATTTTTCTAGGTAGAGGATAATAAATATTGAGGAGAGGAAGATGACCAGAAGTTTGTATCTTTTATTTGTACACCTATGTCTATTTACATATGCGTACATTTAAAAATAGCTTCTACTGTCAAGCAGGTTAGTGTCCTTTCATAAAGTTTTTCCCTCTTTCATCTGTGTATATGCAGTAACCCAGAATCTATATTTTTACATATAAAGAATGATGGAAAAACAGTGATTGTCTTTGCCAAAATCAGATTGGGTCAGCGTGGCAAAGGTTTGACGTTGTCTCATTGCCAAAGATCTTTTTTTTTTAAGATTTAACTAAGCTGCATGATATCCTACTGTTTCACATGTATGGTTGGTGAGTGGGTGGATGTCCTCTGTGTTGTGCAAGGAGATGATCAGTGACCCAGGGCCAAAGGGGTGACATGTGGTGAGGCAGAGTGGGAAAGCAGAGAGGCAAATACTCTGCAGACAAGATCACTTACAGCTCTGGGCAGATGTTATGCTCTGTTGTCATACATGAGGTGGATTGACCCAGATGTCAGTGTTTACACAAGAGCACTGATGGCCAGTTCCAAATTGGGCAGAAAAAGAAAACAGGCAGTTGTCAGTATGTCTGGGAGGCAGGCACTCTTCTCCTTAGCAGCTACAGCTGAGCAGGTGCACTCCACTGCTGTTTCCAGCACAGGGCAGTGGGAGTATAGCCTATCAAACTCGCTGAGCATGTTAAATCTGTATAGTAGTCCTAAACAAAAAAAACCTAGAGATCCTTCAGCCTTTCCTCCACAGGGCTGCTGCCCTGCAGCAAGAGCATGGGGATTTGTGGGATCAGAGTAATCCTGACAGCTGACTAGAGAAGCTGAGCATTGATCTAAACAGCAGATATTCACTGTGACTGTTAACTGTGTATTTTACTGACTCCTTCAAAGTGCTCACAGTTGCAACCATGAGTATGAACAAGGTGGTAAAAACAAAGCTTTTGAAAGAGACAGCTTTTTTTTGCTGCTTCTTTCCATTATCATAGCCCCATGAGTTCCATAGGTGCAAGTTTAATTAAGATTTTTAATCATTAATGAATATTTATCATATAGCACCAACACCATAATCCACAGCCCCAGTACTCTCTCGTCTTGGAAGGCTGTGGAAACCCAATGCAGCTCATCAGTTCCTTTCTTTCCTCTGCAATGTGAGCCCCTCCAGGGCTGTGAGCAGGCAGCCAGGGCTGCCCTCCAGCTCCCTGGCCTTGCAGCACCCTGGTTGTCACATGGGCAGGAGGAGCTGCCCAGCTGCCATACTTGCAGCTCCACTGTGGTCTACTCTCCTAGAGAAGCTTTGTTGACAGACCTGCCCTACAACCGTGTCTTCCCCATTAGCCTGTGTCCTGGATTTCCTGGTGGTGTTTCCAGCAACTACAAAAAAGCTGAATGATATTTTTAATGCAGAGAGAGTGCAGTTCTGTGAGGTGTTGAATGCTCTGGCAGCAATTCAGACATGCTCATGGGTTTGCAGTAAGGCAGAGATACCAAGCAACTGGCAAGAAGTCTGTGGTTGGGCAAGAGGTCACTCACTGCCTCTGCAAGGTGCCTGGAGTGAGATATTCCCCACGATGCTCTGATACCCCCAGGTGCTTTTGCTCTCCCTTGTGTTCTTTCCCGTGCCTGATACCATGCCGTACAAGGTCATAGGCAGAGCTCTAAGCTTTAGTTCAACACTGTGTCTTTTTTGGAGGCTCCTTTGAATAGACGTCCTCCACCACTTTAAAGGAGGTAAGCAGCTTTTCTCCTACTCAAGGGCCTATTGCATTAGTTCCAGCTGTCTCATGGATCAAAAATAAGGATAACGTCTGCAGGCAGCTCTGGGAAATTATGTCCTTGCCTCTGTCTGTTTCCAGTACCATACATGCCTGCAGGGATCAGCTTTTGTGGAGTGTATTGGAAACAAGTGATGTAAAGCCAGCACGAAACCTCTCAGGTCAGTCCGGAGTGCAGCAACAGCAGTTGCACAACCACATTGTCTCTGCATTCTCTACCTGCAGTGGCAGGAGACAGGTAAAGCTGCTTGCTGGTCATCTGACCTTGATGAGATTCAGTGCCTGACTCAGACCACCTCACTAACAATGAACACATACAGTATCTGACTACCCCTCAAATGCACTGAGCAGCTTCCATCCATGCTGGAAGCTGAGGGTGAACCAAAGTGCTTTCCTGACCCCAGCCTTTAATCTGCAGTTGGTCATGTCAGCCAATACTGTGTGCTTTTAGCCCAGTAGTATACCTCCTTCTTGCCAGGCAAGTGGTGCTCCAGGTTGGTAATGCGTCTCTCTCCTTAGCATCACTGCTTTGAAAAGTCAGATTTCTATCAACTGCTAGTTCCTGACAGTGTCAAAGAACTAACAGATTATATAGCTCATTCTTCTGAAGAGCCAAAACCCTAGGGAAAAATTGTGATTAAACCAAAAACTTTAATTCAGGATTGCACAAGATGATTTCTTCCTCTACAGTAAATCAGCCTACTTCAGAGTGCTTTTATACCTCGTCTACAGCTTATTCCTACGCACCCCTCATGTCTCTGAACTGGATGAAAATAAACCAGCCTTTATGGGCCAAATCATACTATTGTGGTCATCTCTAGAGCAGTGACACTCCCCTGTGGACTACAGCCACTGGCCATCCCACCCAGCACACACTTCTGTTACCTTCAAGGCTGAGCTGTTGCCATTTGGCCGTGGCAGGTGCAGAGACCTTTTCCAGCCTCTTCCTTCATAGTTCTCAGCGTAAGGACTGGCTTCCTGAGGACATTTTCTGGATGTACTGCAAGGTGGCTGTCAGGCATTATTTGAATTGATGAATTAACTACTTTCAAGTGTCTTCTAAATCATGAGAGCTGACATTGGTAAGTAGTAGCTTAGGATACACCTTTGATTTACTGATTTAGCAATTTAGATTTTTCACTTTTTTTGCTCTTTCAGGTAAACAGTACTTGAATCATTAAACATTTTGAGAAAGAGAATGCATATTTAAGGACTTTTTTTTTCCTCTGTTACTCTTTTTCCATTTTTCCAGTAGGGCTCAGATATGAAAAAAAGGAGTAATTTGAGGTTGAGGGGGATAAGGACAAGAAATAATATGAGCCAAAGTTCACTTGATATTTTAAAAGAAGGTTAATACCTTAGCTCTTTTCTTCAGTAGGTACATCTTTAAAATAAAAAAAAACCACTGAGCAGTTATTACCTAAATACAGATTGCATGGGTATTTTGTAGGTTCTATGTGTTAACAGAGTTCTGACAGTAATAAAGCTATGAAAATGATCCTTACAAAAGTCAAAGCGTGAGAGTATTATTAATAGTTGTTTCTGAACAAGGGATATCCCAAATTTGCTGAAGAGGTCATGTCACAGATAAGAGGACCATACATCTCTCCCTTACTTAAATAAATTTCTAATATTAACATTAAGGAACGGAACAGATGCAATGAAGAAATTATTTTTCTTGTGAATTACTGGTTTATGTTCTGATTTTCTTAGGTGAATTCTTTCCCTTGTATGAATCTATTTTCCTTTCCTTTGCAGAATAATGCAATTAACTGGAATAATGTTTTCTCATTTAGTTCTCCTAATGAAGTCTACATCTAGTAGGGAAGGCAAGGAGGGTCAACAATGATAGAATTAGCTTGACATCACCAAGATGTCAGGAAAAGTTAGTTGTGGATTTAAGTATTCTTTGATCAAATATGGGATTATTCAGGCATAAACATGTGGGTTGTTTTAATTTAACTGATATTTTCTGTCTCATTTGAATAATTCAAAATGGCATATTTTAGGATTTTTTTAAAGGAGAAAGACTATTCCTGCAACTTCTTGCATCAACTTAACTAAATTGGTATAGAAACCATCAGTGATGTGAAATAACTCCATTAGCATGAAGTAACTCTGGTATATAGAGGGCCTGTTCAGTCTATAGGAATATTTCTCATGACAGCCAGGGGTCAGCTGTATTTCCTAGGCAAGTTTGAGCCAAATTGCATTTTACAGACCTTTCCCAGACCATTCTTTTCTTTTCTTTTCTTCTTCTTGGACATTGAAGATGTTTTCTTCAATGAGATTATCTTAACAAACTCAATTGCGATCCCCATTTAGGCCTTACCACAGATCCCATTTTTAATTCAGTACTTTTATTTGCACTTTTGAACTATTCTGCTACAGTATATATTCCTGATAGGGACATCAGGAGAGGGAAAGAGCAGTTGAGGGGGAGTGAACATGTTTGCTTGAGAGCTGCATAACGTGGTACACTGCCAGTTTCTCTCCTCAAGGGTTAATGGTCCTAAAATCAAAATGCTCATCAAATACGAACAAATTTTAGGCACCCTCTCCAGAGGGGGTGGAGGCTCTGATATGTGAGAGCCTCAGCAAGTGCTGCCTTTGCATAAGACAGAATGTCCTTTCACAGAAACAAAAGGATTTCTAGCACTTTCCCTGGTAGCTGAGGTGATGCTGGCAATAGTAGACCACAAAATAAATTAGCTCTGATAAGCACTGCGGTTGCCTGGAGCAGCTCAATTAGCCTTTTGCCTTTGGAGCAAGGGTTTATAGCACGAGATAGAGCCTCAGACCAGGCTACATCTGGCTGTTATCCTCTTTGCTCTTTTTACCTGACACCAGAATCAGAGAGCCACTAGATTTGTTACATATTTTTTAAATGTATTTAGAACAAACTAAATCTTGAGCCTTTTTCCAGGCAGCCCACCACTGCCTGTAAAAGCACTGGTGGAAGGGAAACAAAGCTTTTCTCTACTCAGATATGTAAGTCAAGACTGTATCCTGTTGAAGGAGGAGTTTTTTGAAAGAACAGAGGAGATACTTGCTTCTCTGACCTTGTTCTGCTAAGCAAAATTTGATATATTTGAGCTATTGCCTGAAATACTTTCAAATCTTATTTTTAAAGTACTTTCATGAAAGCAAGTGAATGACATTTGTTGTTGCAACTCTATCAATTGATTTGTAATTTGGGGATAAAAGAATTTTGTTTTCTCTCTTCTCCTTCCCTTTTTTGTCCATAAAAAGATAATGCAACTATTTTTCAATGCATGTGTATATTCTCCCCTTTTCATTTTCAAGCATGGATAATCAGCCCATATAATTTAAACAAAATGATCATGTTGCAATGAATGCTCTCTGTAATCCATATTTTCTGTAGAGGTAAGCTGATTTGTTGAGTGTGCCCTCCTCTATATCATTTTGTATTTTAAAAATATATTTAGACATGCTGTTATTATTGTTGCTACATTTGTGGCATCTAATTTTTCTAAAATTTCCTTCCCGTTACAGATTTAAAAAAATACAGTAGAATGTCAGAAATCACTGCATTTACTAAAAGCAGTCATTTTTGTCCTTTAACGCTGTAATGTTTTGTCTTTTAGCAGTCCTACCTAGTAATTCACACTGAGCGCAGTCAGAGGGCTTTCAGCAGCACCTGCTTCATACCAGTTGTGAAAACAGGCTTCTTCCCTTCATGTAGCAAGGAGAAAACACTTATAAGAGTGTAGAAGATACATTCTCATCACTTATTCACCAAGGATTTTATTAGAGGGTTGGCACTGTGGCTCTTGGCATTAAAATTTCATATTAAAGAAAACTAATTGGGGCTCCGTGTAGAAAATCGCTGTTGCAAACTGCTGTTTGCTGGACTGCTTGTGATGGATTCCCAACTCAGTCATGTGCCTGTCACCTCCTCTAAGTGCCTGGGAATGATAAGAATGCACATGGCCAGCTCTCCAGCACGGCCAGACCCTGCTCCTTTTATATTCAGCAGGGAGAAATTGCTGGAAAGCATGCCAGAAGAATCAGTGTGCTGTGTACTTGGCACATTCATGGTGATTTATAATTGCTTCATAATAAAGAAAAGTGATAGAAGGAAGTTTTAAAATTCTCATCATTATGAAGCATAAAAACGTTATAAAGCTGTTATGTCATTTTCATATTCTTCAAAAATACCAGTAAGTCTCTCCCTATCCAATATACACAATAGTATCCAATTAGGCCTATACAGGGCACTGGCAATAATTCAAGACTTATGGAGACATTTCCTGAAGCTCTGCTACAGATTCTGCTCAGTAAGGCATAACTTGTAAAATTTATGCTCATCTCCTTCAGGGAGTTGAGGGCTACACTACCCTTCATTATCTGTGTGGCCATGTCACCTGCTGTGTTATGCTGGGTGCATTTCACAGTGATGACGTGTGAGGGGGGCCCTCTTATCAAAACTGTTCAAAGGCAGAGTGAAGACTGGGCCTCAGAGGAGTGCTGTTTTCTTGCTGCCCAGAAGCAATGAGCTTCTTTTGTGGGTTGCAATTTGTTAAAAAAAAAAAGTTGCAGTGGGAAAATTTTGCCAGAAGAAGGATACTACCCTTTGAGTTAAAGGTGGGAAAACAATGTACATAAGTCAAAAGTGAAAAACAAAAGCAGTACCTGAACCTCAGTAGAAGCTCAGGCTTTTGAAAATATATTAAATTTTCATACAGTCTTAGTAATTTCCTCCTGCATAGAGAACTGTTGTCTTAACAATGCAGGTGCAGATCATTCACCCCAGAAATAAGACCTTACACATGGACAGAAAAGTACTTTCTGGTTATCTTTGATTGTCATCACGAGTTCAAGCCACGTTGCTCGCAGTCGGTAGACCATGTTAATATTAATCCACTATTTCACTAAGAGGCAGTGGATAATTGCACTGATTTCTGTGAGTGGCAGAGGACTAGTGACCTGGAAATTTCTGTAATTTTTTTGTGGTTTTTAATAGATTCCCTTAGTGTCTCTGATCTATCACTTGTAAGATGCTGAAATATTGTCACTGAAGTAGGAGTGTTTAGGATTTCTATTTTTCCTCTGCAGAAAATGAAGTAACTAACTTAATTGTGCCCTAAAGACAGTATGTAACTCTTTTTCTTTAGAGATGTATTTGCAACAGGGTATGTGTACTGCTGTCAGCTTTGCCAATTAATATTTCACCCTGGTAGTGGGAGGAGGAGAACTGACACAGTAAGAGGGGAAAACGCATGTGTATCTCTGGAGACTAAATATAAACGATGACACTTGCTCTATATGGTTTCCTGAACAGCCAGTATGTTCTCATGGAGGGCAGGAGAAACACAGCTCTTCTAGACCAACTGCATGCTGTCAACAGAATGTGCAGATGCCACATTTCAGGTATTCCAATACACTCATATACAGCAAAGTAGGATTAGCCTTATCTTTCTGATAAGGAGTGCTTCTCTTTCCCAGAGCATTTGAGAGGAGTTTGACCAGGCTTATAGGACTTTTAAAAGGAGCTTAATGTATGTCTAGGAAGCTGTAAGCTACCATTCATGATTACTGATAACCACTGGGGAATAATACTGTGTTAATGGTATTTTGGTAATATCTACTTTAAAATCTGACTCTGAGCATCTTTGCGGAGCTTAGTTCATTAGTGGCTGCAAAACATTTTGATTTCTGGGGACAGGAAGCATTATAGTAGCCTATAGTATATTAGGATCTTTCCATGCCTTGGATGCTTTCTGAATGTTTTTATGAAGGACAGTAAACATGCATTCAAGGAGCTTCAAGCATGCACTTCAAGGAGCAAACAAGTTCACAGGTGGGTATTTATTAATACAGTGTCTGTGTTTTCAAAGAGATCATGGCATTCTTGCTATGACTATTGCATTTTAACACAAGAACTCCCAGACTGTAGGCTGCTGCCACCTGCTTAGGTTGAAGAGAGATATTTTCCTCCAGAGGACAGTTTAGAGCTTCAGAAAGCCTTTATCTCTGCACTGACCACGCAGGAAAATGGGAGACTAATGTCCTTTACCATACATTAGCCTGGCGGAGTGTTGCCATAATGGACAATTTGAGTCTAGCTCTCTGAATCCTTTCAAAAGCCCATGCTCCTAGTTGTGACAAGTGCTTTTCTGTGGTATTTGCACTGAAAGACTCTCCAAAAACTGACATACGAAGCCAGTCCTTGAAGTTGAGCTGTGTGCTGCAGTACCAGAAAGGAGGCTTAGTGATCAGTGAAGATTGGATGCCAGCTGACCTTTGCAGCTGCCAGAGAAATGCTGATTTTGGCTGTATGGGTTTGAAGCCTCTTATTGCTGAGAAGAAGTTGTCATCACTCACTGCTCTGTGGAGTAGCACTGGCATATTCCTCACATTAATCCCCTGACACAACTAGAGTTTAGGTTTTGGTTTCTGTCAGCTGTACTTCCTTCTTTGAACAATAGCAGCATCTGGAAGTTTTTCTGGAGATTTCTTTACATTTTGCTTTTATTTATTGTCTACATGAGTTCATGAATATAAGCCAAACTTAACAAAGCAGTCCCTATGCAACCTCTATTCCTTTGTTTCCTTTTCTCTCTGCCTCATGGGCATTACTCATAACCACTATGAGGCTGTGATGTGCACATGTCAAGAGGTCCAAGGAGGCCTTTTACCCCTGAGGAGTCCTTGCAAAGGTGAATAACATCCAGGTATGATCTGACAACGTAAGACACATCAATTTATGACAGAATTTAAAATTTACTTTTGATATTCAAAGCAGGGTTTCTTGAATGTTTCAAAAATCCTCTGAGATTGTCAGTAATCTTTACATGAACAATATATATAAATATACTGTGTCTGTGAGCAATTTTAAGTTTCACAGCTGAAGCACAAAGGTACTTCAGTTTTCTATCATTGTTTCCAATTTAAGAATCTCAGTAACAAAACCCTCTAATTTAGTCACCCACAAACCAGCAATCACCACATCAGTGAGGCTGTTAAAGCTAGAAGTGAGCTAAATTTTAGGAGAAAGCACAATGAGAGAAGCCTAGAGATCAGTAAAAAGAAGTGTGACTTGAGTTTCTGAAATACATGATCTAAGAGATAAAGCACATCAGGAATGCTGGAAGGAGCTACATCAAATGTACAGTGAAAAACTTACAGGAGATAACTTAAATTATTGGGAGCAAAGTTCATTACAACTGCATCAACACCTTCCTAAGAACATAAAATCAAAAGGAGTCATACAAAAATTAGAAATAAGGAACATAAATAGATATGAGTTTAACAAGAATGGAGAAAGCTCAGAGGGTAAGGTGTTAGCATTATTTTGGAACATAACAGTAGCAAAATTATGCAAGGTAAATTAAGTACATGAGAAGCAAAAGAAAGGCAAAGTAAAGGTTCATAACCTAACAGGCAATTCACAGAATACTGAAGTGTTCTCTGTCTTCATATAAAAAGATTAATTTTCCATCAGATACTTAACTACATTAAATTAAATGTGAAAATAGGAGCATGACGAGAATAGAGATAAATTAAGTTAAAGAATGTCTGGATAAGTTAAATGTAATTGAAGCCATAAGGTCCTGATGGCATTCAACTTTACTTCTTAAAAGAAATATGAAAAAATCTCTGAAATATGCTGTTAACTGAAAACTTGCAGAAGATGGGCAGATCCCATGCAAGAAAAGCAAATACAATACCTACCTTAAAAAAAAAAACAAACAAACAAATTCCTCAAACAGGGAATTATAGATTATTCAGTGCAACACAAGTTCCTGGAATTATTCTGGAATAGGTGGTTAGGTAATCAATTTATAAGTGCCTGTAGCATCTTAAAATGGTAAAAACAGCTGGAAGATTTAACAAGAACAAATAGTATTGACCCTGTTCACTACTGACAAGTTAACTGGCCTTGGCTGAATGGTAAGGACAGCCTTTTTGCCACAAGGACAGTGAAACAATGGGGGAGACTATTGACTGATGCTGATGCTTTTCTTTCCTTCTTTTGCTAGAGGACTTTTAAAAACAACTTCTGTGAAAGTTATAGGCAGCTTCAGTCTGTCTTCAGTGTAGTGTAATGTGATGGAAGAGCTGCAAGATCCTTTCCAGGCCTGTAGCATTGCATAGGCAGTGTTTGTTGAAGTCCCTTTGCCCCATGTCATGCATTACATGTTTTCTGCCCTGAATGCAACCTTACTGAAGGTTGTCTGGGATTACATGCAAACTCTTTTATTCAAATTAATCTGAAATGGAAATTGTTCATGCATGCTTCATTTTCCTTGACAAACTTCAGCAGAAAGCAAGCAGTCATTTTGACTTTGCTCCTTGAGTTTATACAAGTAGTAATTCTGAAATCTGATCTTTCTCGACAGTGCCTTTGAAATAAATGTCCTGCACAGGATGACTGGTTAATTTGTTGGGGGACAAACTGTCGCCACTCCATTGCAGAACTGAATGTAATTTTTTCCTGAAACTGCCTCACACAAAACATGAGCATGTTGGGAATATCTTGGGCCATGCTATTGCTTTTGGAGCAACTCCACGGTGTCGTTTGGACTCACTTTTCAAATGTTTCCAGGTCACTGGACCATGATATTGCCTTAGCTGTAAATGCTGATCATTCAAGATGAGTCTTTCTATTTCACAGCTTCTATCAGTGCAAGCAGGTTTAACTTGCCCTTGGAGTACAGAGATACATTCTTGGGAGCTCGAAGTTTGCTTTGCAGTAAAGACAGTGCAGCATGAAAGAGAGGTGTGGTCAGTGGGATTGCTGGCAGGATTTACTATGACTCAGCAGAAGGAAACCACAGTCTGGGTTGGACTTCTGAAAATGAAAGAGGTCTGCTTCCCCTCTCCAAATGTGAGGAGAGGACTCTCTGTCACTGCAGAGTGCCCCAAAATGGAACTAAATTACTCCTCCCCACTCCCCTGAATTTGTGAAATTGGAACAAGTTTTGAAAGACAATGTTATCTTTTCAAAGGTAAGGTTGCCTTCACTGTGTATTCTACATCTCCTTTGAATGTCTATTATTTAGTGGTGTAACAAGTAGGCAATATTTCAGGTATTAAATACTTCATCCCCAAATGGTAGGCAATCCTCTCATATTTCAATAGCACATGCTCTCAAAGGAAACATTAACCTGCTGAGTGAGCAAGGCAGAGTCATTCCACTACATTTTCTGCCTGGTCTGTTTGATGATACAACTTCTTTAGGAAAAAAAAGGAAGATATTAAAATATTATTAATAAGTGAAATATATAAGTATTCAGACCTATTGAAAATATATTTTGCTGATCCTATATTTAAAAAAATAGAGTCTGAATGAGCTTGTGATGTTAAACACATTTTAAAAAAATGTTGTTTTATTAAAATAATGAGATTTTATTTAAAACTAATTGGCATATTTATTTTTAAAGTGGGAGCTCTTAAAGAATACAAGGTATATGTTAGCCTCATTCAGATTTAGTCTTGATTGTGCTCTTTCAGATGGTTGTGTCAGAGCATCAGAATAAACTATTAAAATTAATAAAATTACAGTCAACTAGATTGAGAACAGAATTAGGGTCCTTAATATAGTTAGTAACCTCT
Organism: Erpornis zantholeuca; assembly: GCA_013400515.1. Taxonomy (NCBI): domain Eukaryota; kingdom Metazoa; phylum Chordata; class Aves; order Passeriformes; family Timaliidae; genus Erpornis; species Erpornis zantholeuca. Next base: position 27,814 of record VZTN01033993.1, on the reverse strand, counting down.
TGAGATCCCAGCAGCAAAGCAACAACAAGATGGAACTTTTCACAACTAGTAACATCCTTTATTTTTAGCCCAAGTATGAAATCTGACTGAGAAATTTTGGATATCCCACATTATTTGTTTTCTCTTAAACTGCAGTCTTCTGGACACATTCAGCCATCAGAAACATGAGACTGGGCTCCTAAATAATTTATTTGATGTACTTGATGGAATAAAAATAAGTTTTAATGGTGTTGAGTTGAACAATTTCTTTTTATGTAACATGATGTTTCCCATCCTTTAGGTTATGGACACTTGGCACTTGTGAGGCTCTCAGATACCTTTGCAAGGAGCTGTGTGGGAGAACTGTAGATGATAAAGTCACCTCTGGAGAGCACAAAATGGTGCCAGCTAAGTGGACAGTACTTTAGTATAGGTTTCTCTTTGGACTCTATTTTAAGTAAGGAATGAGCCTTTATAGTGAGAGTATCCTGTACCTTGAGATTATCTGTGTGTCGTCAGGCAAAGTTACTGAGTTCATCTGTGCCTTGATTTTCCACAGATAAAATGGGACTCTGCCTCAGTGTTTTCTGTGTGTGGCCCCTGCTGCATATCTTCTTACCCCAGATATAAAAACAGAGACCTGGAATAGCTGCTTCCTGGTATCTGGTAGATATCAGGGAGGTTTGGCTCTAGATAAACTTTCAATTTTCTGTGCATTTTGTAAAGAATTTTATTTTCTAAATAATCAGGTTTAACAATTTCTTTTGAGAATATGATGCTGTTGCAGGAAAGGGCAACAGTTTCCTCAGGTTAAACATGATGCCAGCTGTGGATCCCATTTGCATCAGTAAAGTCAAATCAATTCATTTCAGATCACGCAGGTTTAACTGGGATCAGACTCAACCCTTCATAAGTAAACCTAATTGTGGCCTTTCAGTACCCAAAGGGAGCCTGTGAGAAGGATGGAGAGAAACCTTCCACAAGAGCATGGAGTGACAGGACAAGGGGGAATGGCTTCAAACTGAGAGTAGGTTTGGTTTAGATATAAGGGAAAAATTCTTTACTGTGAGGGTGGTGAGGCACAGGAACAAGTTTCCCAGAGAAGCTGTGGATGCCCATCCCTGGAAGTGTTCAAGGCCAGGCTGGGTGGCCCTCTGCACTACCTGGTCTAGTAGAAGGTGTTACTGCCTATGGTAGGGAGGTTGGAACTAGATGCTCTTTAAGGTCTCTTCTAACTCAGGCCATTCAATGATTTTACGGTTATATGACAATCTATGTTCCTGAAGCTGAAAGTCACCTACATTTATGCATATTGGATGCATCTTTCAGACACAGAACTCGTACTGTGAGAGATATTTTGCTTCACTGAGCAGCATTTCACAAAATATTCCAACTGCCTCTTGTCTTTTGCAGATGCATTTTCCATTCTATTATCTTTTCTCCTACACAGTATTCCAAAAGATTTACACAAGGAGCAAAATCTCATCACAATGAAAAAAACTACTTGTGATCAATATAATGTGTGCACTGATTAAGTTCCCTGTGGAGTCCTCAACTGCATGGCATTCCTCTGAACACTAGATTTTGCCTGTATATCTCTGTTGTAGCCAAGATGTGTAAAAATTAATGTAAGCTGACAACTTGTTATTAGTTAAACATTGAAGAGTCTCAAGTGGATAGACTGCTCCTCCCCAAGTCAGTTGTGACTGAGGCTGGCTAATTGACTCAAATCTTCCTGGTCTGTGTACTAGCATATTAAGGGGCAAATGGTGGCTAGAGCTAGGGCTTTTGAGTCCTATCATGCCAAAATAAAGTCATTAAAGCCACCTGCTATCATTATATTTCTTCAAGCCCAAATCCTTATATAACAAGAAATGTATTTCAGAGCCAGTCCCAGCGCCCTGCTCTGTTCAGTGGCTGTCAGAGCTTTTGGTGTGAGCTGGAGATGTGATTGCTGGCTTCCTGTGCAAGAAACAGGGCAGCCCACAGCTCTTCAGTGTCCAGAAAGAGATGGAGCACATCACTCTCCCACCAGCCATCAAGTGGACACAGAGGAGGGGCTGGGAGGAAGAGAGAAATAGGCTGGGGGTAAGAGGTGGGAATGTGAAAAGGAGCAAAGAAAGGTAATTAGAGAGGGCTTTGCTCAGGTGTGAGCTAAGCCACGTCCAGGGCACAGGAAACTCCAGGGATGCTGGTTGAAGTGCCTGAAAGCATGCTGGAGCTTGGGTGTTGTTTTGCTGCACCAGCTCCAAAAGGAGCCAGTCTTGTGTTGTTTGGACACAGTATGCAAGGATTTATACAGTTGTTATAAGCTATTTTGATTTAAGATCATTTTACTGTGATAATTTGAAAATGCATAACACTACAGAGAAGGAAATACATATTTCATGCTACATTTAAGCATACAGCATATTGAAATGAAAATAAATAAACCCAAAAATCTGTGTTTCTGCATAGCCAGCATAAAACATTTTTGGTACTACCATGGCAGTTTTATTGTTGCAGTTTTTTCTGTTGCAATTTATTCACCTTTTGATACAGTCTTGGTAAAGATGTGTTCTTTGGAGTATTTCCAAAAGAAAATTATTCTCTAGAAAGTCCTTCAGTCACCTTTATTAAAGTTAGTCTCTGGTAACCACCATCAAACCATTATGGCTAAAATAAAACACATTCTCAGAGGAGTAAATCTGAAACTGTGAAGGATATGGAATAAAATTAAATGTTTAATGATGATGATTGCATCTCTAACTCCTCAGGGAAAAAAAAAAAAAGCTCAGTAAAAGACCCACATGTGGGAAGAAGTGGAGGGAAGGTGAATAAATAAACCAGAAGAAAAAATGTAGGGCAATTATTTTGTATAAAGCAAGTCTTTTAATTACCATATTGAATTACGTGAAAATATTTCTTTATTATAATCAGAAGGCTTTAGTAAATAAAATAAAAACAGGACATAAAGAGAAAACATTCCCAGGAGCACTTGTATAGTATGGAACAGAAATGGCAGCAGGTGCCCACAGTTTTTATATACAACTTCAAGCATAACACAGCTTAGTTTTTAAGGACTGATGTTGGCTATATATTTCCATGGGAAATGGAAATATACCTGCAACATTGGAGTGCTTGAGACCTCCTTAAAAATGTATGGGGTTAAAATATTCCAATCTTTTCCTCTCACCATGGGCTAATTTAATACTCCATTCCAGAAAATAAAAATACTTGGCAAGAATTTTGAGCACAAGCAACAGCAGTGGACAAGTAACTTCTGGCCTGGAGCTGAAGTGCCACAAGGTTACATCTGTCTGTATATAGGCATTTCCCAATATTATCCACGAATCTTTAGTATGACAATCCCATGTAAAGTACACCAAATTAGTCTCTGTATCCTTTCTTTAAAAGCACCTGACATTTTCCTAAGATTCTGAGCATATCTGTGAAATGGAGAAATTTTTCTGTTTATCCTTTGCCTTATTTTCTCTCTTGCAGACAAACTTTCAGTAAATTATACACTCAGCCCATAAAGATGCAGACTGACTGAGATTTCAGAATAGGCTGAGTTACCTGCTCTGAGTGTGTAAACCTAGAGTGACAGCTGCAGAGTCAGTGATGTTCCTTTAGACTCAGGCTGGTTCAGCTGAGAACAGATTTCAGCCAAACTGACATTTATGTGCCCAGAAAATGTAGGTCTCCTTCCAAAAACCTGCCACTGCACATATGAGGGATGTGTGAGCATGAGGCAGAATTCCTGCAGGATTCCTCTGCATCACAGGTTGTAAGGCATCCAAACAGTTAATTTATGACTACTTTCTGTGGCTACACTGTGATTCCATGAGTGGAGAACATATGGTTTAAAAAATACTGTGTCCTCTGAGCCACATCACTGTAATTCTAGCTAAGGTCAAATTTTACAGATTAAGTATTACCCTTCTACAAAGTGTCTGCCTTATGTGTCTTGAGACCTGGAATTTAAAAATAAATCAGCTTATCTTAGCCCCTCAAAACATTTATCCTTTCAAAGAATGTAAGCCATGTGCACAGGATGGAGAACAGTGTTTTGGGATGTGGTTATTTAGAAAGGATTTGAGGTTCATGGTAGAAAATCAGTCATATTGAGTCATGAGTGATTGGGCATTGTTCAAAGCACTGTGCTGTCATAATCCCTACAATTTCAAATGGGAATCCAAAGTAGGAGCAGGAGGATATGTTCCTTTGAGCCAAGAGTATCCACTTCTGGTCACTCATCCACATCTGTCCACTCATTGAGAGGAGTGTCAAGAAACTCAGAAGACTTCAACTGAGAATAACACAACAGACTATAGAAGAGAGGGAAGGAAGGGGGAAAAATCTTTAAGAAAATCTTTAAAGGCTGTTTCCAGCAGCTTAGTGTGCTTAATTAAATGAATCCAAGGTTAGGAATGTCATGAGGACATCTCAGAGAAGAATTTATTCCACCTGATCTTAGCTGATCTAGTGTCACCTAGTGTAAGTCACCTCTTCCAGGCCTCCTGAGTAACTGAAGGAAAGTGTCATCACCCCAGGATGCTTTTCCTCCAGCAAAAAACAAATGTCCTGAACAACCTGGATAAATCATTATCTGTCTCCATGGGCTACGAGGGGAAAGTAAATGATTTATTCAGACTAGACACCTGATACTCAGACAAGTGAATTAAAAAGAGATAAATCCCCACATACATAGGAGCAAAGCTATGCAGGAGCTTACTGGAGCAGGCCAGGGTTTTATGAGATCTATCAGCTGAAAGTTGAAGGTAGACTAATTCAAGCTATAAATAAAGCAAAGGGCTTTAAAAACAGTATAAATACAAATATCAGCTGTATTGATTTACTAGAAAATGCAACAGATCCCTCATGACTGATCATTTTAAATGCAGGATTTGTTGGTTGTTTCCATAAAATGCTTTAGCTCAAAAATTTAATTTCATGTAAGTCTCCCGTATAATTTAGTAGTGAGATTCAACTGCCCTAAGTTAGGGATCTAAATATAATTCATTTACAGCACCTCAAATTGGCACCTCAGGCTGTGGTGCTTTCCTTAAAACACATCAGCACCTTCAGAGGGTACTGTGTTCAGTCCTAAAAACAGGGCAGGAAATTGTTTACCAGAGGCATCTGTTTCATTCCACTGTTTCTAAAGTGTGTGCTGTGCAATTCACATTGACATGGGACATTGAACTTCTCTCTAGGTGAGATGATTTTCATACAGGATGGTTTCTCCTGGTCTGACAGCTCATGAAACTGACCAAAGTGATGACAGTGCTTTCACATCCAGTCATAGTTTGTACATATTTCTTCTAACTTATGCAGATCTTGTCATAAAACGCCATAGAATTCCCTCAATTTCCCCTACACATATAATTGTCTTTCAGCACTCTTATATTTGTATGTTGACTATTAAAATACAATTATGTTCAGTTACATATGACCATGTGGGAACAGCAATATTTTGTTAATAGATTTGATTCCAATGCCCATTCTAAGAGAGATTAACTTATTTCCAATTATTTTTATGGAAAACAGAAAAAACTAAGCTACTCCCAGTTTTCTTCTCTAGAAAGTCTAGTAAAGCAGGATAAGTAGGACACTATTGTTAATGCATTCTCATCTGCAGGAGTTCATTTGAAGAATCACCAGGCCTCTGTCGTAATAGCATAAGGACAAAATAATGATTATATATTCCCAGCCCACCATTATAAAAGTATATTTTCCACTTCCATCCTAAATATTTTGAGAAGAAGGACATGTGGAAACAATGCCCTTCCTATCCTAGGCCTTGTCCTCTACGTTCAGCCCTTTGTTTAGAGGGAATCTAAAATGCCACTCCATGGTTTTATCTCACCTTAATGCATTCAGACAAAATTTCCCTCTCCACTCTCCATGTAGGTTTCACAGACATGTTTAGAGCCACAAAACAACCTCAAAATGCCATCTTGTACAAAAAAAAAGGCACTTATAGCAGATGTTTCTTCTGACTCTTGACTGATAAAAATATGACTCTTGCTGAAGTTTCCAAATTGCCCTTCATCTTCATTAAAGGCAAAATTAGTTTCAGAATTCTCTTCCTCGCAGGCTTTGATTTCATGCATTGAATCAGTTGTAAAGGTGCTGGTAAAAAGCTGCATACTATCCCCCAGGATCAGCACCACTCTGTCTTTACTGCAGAGATCCTCTGAGAGAAGGATTGTGTTTTGCAAAGAGAAGCAGCACAATCTGTGCAGAAGAACCACATTTATCCCTCTGGTAAAGTGCTTTATGCATCTGCAGTGCTGGGACCAGATTTGCTTCTGCATGCCAATTTTTCAAAAGAAAAGCCTTGGCTTTTCCAGATTAGTGGTGGAATATGTTTCAGCAAATCGGCCAGACAAGCAGATCAGATACGCTTCCATCTGTACTGAGCCTGGACATAAACCTTAAAAAAATCCCCCTTCACAGAAACCTCTGTGACAAATTATAGCATCTGGCCACCATTGAGACAAGAAACCCTAAATATGGGAAGAAGGAGGAACATGGTCAAATGTACCCTGAGAAAGTCAGTGATAAGCATCACAAATTTGTCAGCAGATCAGCACATGAGTTGAGGGCACCATGTCCTTGGGGCCATAGGATGCTTGTGGTCTGTGGAACAACTCGAGTAACAAGGCCATGTAAATTGACTCAGCTGGCCCTATTTCCTGAGGGAGGCACTGGCAGGTTCCAAAATGCAGAAGCTGAGCAATAGAGAAGAAGAGAAGCATACCTACAGTGAAGTTCAGCAGAAAACCCCAGAGACAGCCATCTCTTTAGCTGGTGTCTCCATCTGAGCTCGTTATCTAGATTTCCGTGGTAGCTGGTGAACAGAAGCACTGGTCTGATATGAGTTACATGCCCTACATGGCTCTGCTGACTGTGAAGTGCATCCCTATGACTAACTCAGGCACAGACTCCTGTGAAACATATCCCAGAAAAATTGTCTGACAGTGCAAAGCCACCGGGGCACAAAATTACCTGTGATAGAAGCATCAGGCCCATCTTCTCTTCTGTGTGCACAATTGTGGCTGAAACATGCTGTGTGGCATCTTCACACATGGCAGAGCAGGTATAATCCTGTGCAATAGATATACCTTCCTGATTCAGGCTTGTCCACAGGATCAGACTTTGGCACTGAACTTCTATGGGGGTATATTCAGTTTTAATCATACAGTACTAGAGGGAAATGCTTACAATAAAAAGCACAGATGTTCATCATAAAACATGGTTTCTTCATAAAACATGGTTTCTTCAACCACAACATATTGCAAAAATATACAAGGTCTTTAAATTGCAGAAAAGCTTAGGTATCTCAGAGCCACTGAAGGAAAGTTCTCATGGTAGAGACTATTCCAAACTATATAACCTGTGATGCCTCCACGTTTACCTAAACTTGACATTTCTGCTGGTTTTCTTTGTGTTCTTTTGCACAAAGCAGGCAGCTGACAAAAATGTCAGTTCCTTTCAGTTGCTGTGAGAGTCTGGGGAAATACCTGCATGTAGAACTGGTTTGCTGTTCCCTAAATTACAACAATAACATTATATTGTTTTGTGTGTGTGAAAAAGAATTAATCCATCAAGAGAAAGACCAGAAGGGGACAAAATTCTTAGAAGCACAAAATCCTGCATTTGGGTTATCTCAAAGCCAAATGTATCTGAAGCAATTCTCTAGAAGAACAGAATCAAATGAAGAGGAATAAAGTGTTATTGGCTCAAGAAGTCTTCTCCATGAGTAATATGAAACATGCTTTTAAACAAGTACTATAAAATCCGTGGTGCTTTTCTTTCAAGGAAAGTTAACAGAAAATTATTTCATATTTTTAAGTGAAATTCACACGTTAGGCAAATTATTTTCACTCTAGTGGTCCAATAATCTTGGTTTTAATTGACTTCTATTCTTTCCTAGCTTCAAATAATAGAAGACTCACTGCACTGCAAAATATTCATATTGGCTACATTACTATGACACCTACCATAGCTCTGGCTCACCTTTGCATAACACATGATAAATGCACTCCCTACCAGCACTGGATTTGTCAGGGAATTAGAATAGGCAAGGGATTATATGAGCAGGTACTGGAAGGCTGCCACTATGAGTAGTCACAAGTCCCATCCTCTTGCAGGGCTGATCTTGGGGTGTGTTGTGGTTTAGGAACAGCATTCCCTATTTCAGTGCCCCCTACAAGGAGACTCTCCCACATCAGATGCCTGATCGTTTACTTTCCTCCCCTCTCCAGTGGGAGACACAAAAGGCAGAGATTATGGGCTGAGATAGGAACAATTTACTGGAAACTGCAATGAGGTAAGAAAATGAACAGTAACAGCAACTATACTACTAGCAGCAGTGTGCAAAGAGAGGGCAGTCTAAAAGCAGAATGCTCACCAAGCTGACACAATGAACAGTGGTAGATGGGCCCTACACTCACCACGTTTTCCAATGACTGAAGATGGTGCCCCTTCCTCTCAGAAGTGAATGAAATGTTTCCCCCAACCCAGATAGGGTGTAAGATGGGGTGACAGGATATATTGGCCATGCTCACAAAGCTCCAAGCTACCCTCTCACACCTACTGGGAAAATTAACCCCGTCCTTGGCTGGAACTAGGACAGCCTGCAATCCATTTTTAGAAACACCTAGAACTCACCTTCTGGGTGTTCAGCAGCAGAAATGTGGGAAATGCTGCAGGGTTTAACATTACCTGCAAGACCACCGTTCTCAGAGGACCATAGCAAAGGAGGATGGAAGGCCCAGAAACACCACTGAAGAAAGCCACTGCACCTCCCTTTTTGAGATGCTGCAGATCCCTCTGATTTCAGGAGAAACTTTCCTAGTTGCTGGAGGAAGTAGTCAACTCTTCTATCCTCACCTATGGCTCTGGAGGAAACAGCAGGTGCATCTCCAGAGCCCTCAAAGTCTGGCAGAGGAGCAGCTGGGAGAACAGCCCATGGCATGCTGAGCTGCCCAGCAGGTTCCTCTCATGCACTTCAGGATACTCTTTTAACAGTGGTTGGGGTTGCATCTGGATGGACACAAATCTGGATTTTAAAATGGGCACAGGTTAACACTTAGAGGAAACAGTGATTTCCACTCCATTTTTATTCTGGGGATACAATTACATTTTTCCTAGTCGTTTCTGCTTCTCACATTTTCATGGCCCCTACAGAAATGTTTTCTGGCTCTGCAATACTGTCAGTAGGCAGGGTCACCCCACTCGTTGTACTTCTGCTGTCAATTTTTTCTAGCACAGATAGAAAGTCAGCAATGTCACAGGATTTGCATACCGCTTGCTCTTCAAGCTTAGCCTTTAATAGAGTAACAAAATGACTGACATACAAGAATTGATTAGAGGGAACACAAAAATATAGCCATCAAATGCACAGGCACTCACTGCAATTTGATAGAGGCCAAAAATCACAGTGCAGTGCCAAGTTCATATGATTCACAGCTAATTCAATGACACCTCTTACCCACAGGCAAGTTACAATCACACCACAAGAATTTCCTGCCATTTCTTCTCTCCAATATCTCTCTGATACTCCAGCTACACAGCATTTAAATGGGTTTTAAATAGCCTCCCCATTCTCAAAGCAAAGATTTTCACCCTTCCCATGCCTTAAACTAAAGTAATTGAATTGTAACCTTTCTCATAATCTCAGCACATCCTGTTTGTCCAGCTACAAAGACAGCAAGGAACACCATGAGCTCATTAATTCTCTTTCCAACTCTCAACCAAAAGAACAATCACTAAGAAGAAGTAACCAGCCACATAGCCTCTTGATGCACAGAGCCTATTGCTGATCTAGTGCTGGTGAGATGTTGTTTCCTAGGAACTGAGCAACCCTGCTGCTACACCAGAGTTTTCTAACTGTCATTTTTTAGTAGCTCCCAAATGACTCCTATCACAAATATTCACTCAATCAAGCCATTTGGTTCTGAAACAAGAATATTAGCATTTTGTCTATGTAGTACTAGAGTTAATGTTGAGAGAAGGTTTTTAAACAAGCATTTCTAATTGCACTGCAGCTAGCAATGTTGGCCACTGTTATGGCCAGTAATATGTTTTGACTACCATATGGCTCATTTGCAGTAACCTTAAGTTTAGAACTGAAATACGAAGCAGGAAAACAGCAAATATTTTGGGTTCTAAACTTCTTGGGTTCTAAGTCAGCATTTTCACGTTTCCTCTAGTCACTGCTAAATGACCATTCCTCAGTTCCAAACAAAAGCTCATATCTTTTCATGGATGCTGATTGCTTCTTTTAACATTAAATGTGTTTCAGCTGTAACTCTGTCAATTTAGATACCATGGACATGCCTAAATAATTTCCACACTTCTCAGCCCAGTGTCCCCTGTATCCTATTAACCCCACAAGAAGGGCAAGCAGCCATCTCTGTGCAGAGGGACAGTATAGACTGTGAATGTGGGAAACTGTAAGCAGCTAAGTTAATTATACACTTCTGTGATTCTTCAGGAATTATTTCTTCATTATTTAATATTTCTATCTCAATGATTTGAATGTCATTACTGTTAGCCATGGCTGTTACTAACTTGCTGTTGCCTTATCTCTCTTTGCTACAGTGCCAAGACAAAGATTTGTCTCATCTAATTTACATGTTCAGCACACAGTCCAAGCTAATCAGTTAGGATTTTCCATAACCAGTGAAGTATATCTAAAATACATATCTAAGTATCTTTGAAAAACTTGCTCTGTGATGGTGTCTGTTTCTCTCCCCTTATATGAAAGATGCTAGATGACTGTCTTTGACTGTCTAGTTCCCCTGTGTATTCCTAATTTAGCTTTGACAGCTAGAGTTTGGCAAGACAGATTCCATATTAAATTGCCTTTTAGTCTTACATTCAGTTATCTATTATAATTAGCATATGTAATATAAGTTCTTCCTAATTTTCTCCTAAAGCTATTTACTTTAAGCCATGGGTTGCTTGGTTAAATCATAAATCAGAACTGGTCTTTCAGAGCTGTGTCACTTTAGTGAAACAATGGAAACTAAGAACAATGTGATTCTAAGATAGATAGAGCAAAAATGTGCATTAACTGACTTTGCACAGGAAGGCCAAGTGAAAATACAGGGTAAATACCTGTTCAAAAAAATTATTCCAAAGGTAACCATCATCAGCCAAACTCCCCATTCTCCCTCATTCCACTCCTCTCACCAATCACATGACTTCAGAATACAATTATGTAAGAAATGTTTTCACAGTATATTTATTTCTAGAGTCCCTTTATTACAAGGATTTGTTTTCTCTTGTCTAATGCTTCCAGTTCCATCACTGAGTAGAACACAGAATATTTGTAGCTATGCAGGTAGCAATGATCCCTGCTAGATCCATTTTGTATCAACCCTTCAACATAAAAGGGATGAAGAGCACCCCAAACCAGTCCAACCCCAGCCTTCACTCCAGGCAGCTAAGGGGAGAAGACCAACAGCAAGTCAAGAAAAACACACAGATGATCTGTGGACACAGTACAGGTAACAGGAATTTTGCATTCCTCCGTAGTTCTATCCAGGACAACTTTACACCTGTCTTGGCTCAAACTGGACACGGAGGCAATCGTTTTTAAAATATCATCGTTGCGTTATTTTAAGGGACATAGTAGTAAAAACAGATTAAGACTGTCCTGGGTCTAGAGGATATGAGGTGATTAGGTACTCTGGTCTTTCTGCAAGACCTTACCCTGCATTATAAATATACAATTCCTGCTGCAAATAGCAAAGTTAAACACCTTCTTCACAAACTCTGCAGCAGCTGGACCATGGAAAGGTCAACCATGTGTGCAGTGGGTCTTACTCTGAAAGGTCATGAGAGATGCAAATAACAATGATCTTTAGCATGTTCCACACCCTTTCTCCCTCTGGAAAATGCACACTAAGTCCCTGTGGCCAAACCTCTCCCCATCCTCCCTGTGTACAGAGAGGGTAGGGTGAAGGGTCAGTGCTCTTCGCTAGTGGCTCTAAGGGCAGTGCTCCAAGAGGTGTCCCCTGCCAGTACAGGCAGAGAGGAGGCAGAGAGCACAGCTGGGTCACATTGGGTCCACAAGTACATTACAGACATAGCCAGTCTATCTTTCTTAATGCTTTTCTGGTTTTTAGTATTTTTTTTCATTTTTTTTTTTAATTCAAAACTTGTATACTATCTACATTCACCAAGGCTCTGAAATACAAAAATGTTCATACATATATGGAAAGATAAGTGTAAACACTTATTGTACTTTACCTCATGCTCTGCAGTTAGTCATGCCTCAGATTAAACCCCTTAAAATCTAACATGAGTTTAAGAATAAAAATTATACCTAGGTAACTATTTCAGGATTGAGACCCAATTCAGTGGCCATTGATCGTATTTTTTCAGACATGGGGGAATAGCTGTAACATCTCACATTAACCTATAAATAACAAAGTGATAAAATCAAAATAAATTTAAAATGTTTTCCAAATAGTATTGTAATTGGTGGGTTCCAGGAAATTTCGCCTTGCTCTTAAGAAAATATCATACCTTTAAGAGTTCAGTTCCTTACCTTTTAAAGAGTTCAGTTCTTATTCCATGCATCTTAATCTATCTCTTTGCTCCAGAAGAGGTCTGTCAGGTCAAGTCAAAGCACCCTTTAGAAATGCTGAAGCTCAGTGAAGCAGAGCAGGGAACACCCATGCAAACTCCACTGCTGGTGGGAATGTGCAAGTCAGGCATCTGCATCACCAAGTGACACAGCTCTTAACTGATGGGAGAGACTGTCAAAAGTCCTGAGTGGGAAAAGGTAACATCTAGTAAGGTCTTCTGCTTCTTCAGAGCAGTCTTTCATATTTGTTTTACTGGAAATACTTAGCAAGAGAAAATGCATTTGAAAGCTGCTGATGCTTTCTGGTCTATTTAATGCTTCCAAGTCTCCTTTTCTATTGCGCTAAGTGTCTGTGCACCTTTGTGAGTATTAAGCTCTATATGCATAATTGTGAACTGATTTCCATTTCAAGGTAGACAGAATTAAATAAATTATCTAGGTATATATTGTATAATAGTATACATAAAATAAGCTAGAATGGTTGCACTGAATCACAGGAAGTTATAGAAATAGACTAAAATCAGACCCACCTGCATAATTGAAGAACATCACCAATAAAACAAGGAGGCAGAGAAACACATTTGTATAAAATTTATTTAAGTGCCAGCAAGCAACACTGTACAATAGACAAATTAAGCATTTTGCCAATGAGATTTTTCAAATTAGCTGTTGATTTATTCCCTACAGCATGGTGCTTGAGATGTTGGAAGAAAAAGTCTTTTATTCTCTGAGGATTATTTCCAGCATCCTCCATACCCAGAGGCTGAGCAGAAGTCAGCTGAACTGGAGGTGGCCTTTTGCCCTTCTCTCCCAGCAATCTCTCAGGTTGCTGCCCCAGCAGCTTCAGCCTCATGCACAGGAGTGGTGGTGAGCACCAGGTGTGGACCTCAGCTGTGTCTCTCCTTTATGTCTCATCCCACTGCCAGCTGGTGACAAAAGAGTCGAGTCGTTTGTCCTTATGGCCCACACTCAGCCAACACACACACAGCTACCACATATGGCACATGAATCAGCTGGACAGGCATTTTAATTTCATTACACTGGAGGGAAAGAAACCCATGTTCTTTCTATGAACTCTTCGCAGCGGCAGAGAGAGAATTGCCACCCCACATGCAATTACTGCTAGACAATTTTTTTTTTATTGAGTAAGGCACCCAGAGATAAACAACTTTGCTATTAGTGCAGTGCAATGAAAATAAAATCCATGGCAGATGGTTGCCAGTGAGTCTTGCTCAGACACTTCAGATAAAAAGGGAATGGCAGAGAGGCACAAATGTAAAACAGAAACTGGTGGAAATTAACAATGTTATAAATTTACCACTCTCTTACAGACTCCTTTAACCATGGGAAAGTCAAGATAACTGCAGATTTACCCCCTTCTGCTTCCTCCACTCTAAAAATTTTGTTTAAATCTATTTTACATACACAAAATACTTTTTACTTAAGCAAAGTTTTGAATATAGAAGTCTAGAAACATGAAATAAAAGTATAACACAATATACCTCCTGCACAGAAAAGGAAATAGAGAAAAGTTTTTTTATTATTGTTAGAGCTAATTGTAGAGTTGTAGAGTCAGTGCAAAAGATACTTATTGTCATCTTAAATGCTAGAGATGAGTTTTAGAGTCATGTTGTTTGGACAGATATTTTAAGCAAGAGGCCTGAAATTGGAGCAGATTGGAAAAATAAGTATTTTTTCAAGTATCTCACACAAAGACTAGCTGCATTGAAGATTAGTATCTTTTACTGATTTCTTTTATATTTAATTGAAAATAAAAGCCCCTTACCTCTGTTATAAGGACTTCATGAAAGACAAGAATATATGATCTAATATTCATGTGTGTGTCCACGCACATTTAAGTGCCGAGTGTATTTCAGCATTTTACTATCAGCTGTCTCAATGTTCCCATAAGGAATGGTCAGCCCAGACAAAAGCTGCCTATGATGGAAATTGTGATGAGTTCCAGGCTAACAGCATGCTGTGTAAAAACATATTTTCTTTTATCAGCTTTAAAATGGATTTTTTTTCAATTTTACAGGAAGTTGCCTTGTTCTTCTACTATGGAGATGAATAGAAGTGCTATTTTTGTACCACATGTTATATAATTTTGTCAAATATCTTCATTAAACTAGATCAGTCCTACTCTTTTCAGAATCTACTACCTTCATTTTCGGTTTTAATTGCATCTGTCAAATAAATTTCTAGATATTGATCAAAGATCTCTTAGAGCAGTTTTTTTCCTGTAACTGCAGCTTCCAGCACTGAGGAAGGAAAAAACACATAACAAGATCTAGAAGTATTCCTCCTTTATTCTCCTCTTCCCCCCCCCCCCCCTAGCTTTGCGGTGGGGAAATCCCAGCAAAATACCCTAGTTCCTCCACTGACTTACTTTTTTAGGAGAACATAGATTTGGAGAGATCTTCCTTTCGTGGTGGCCATCTGACATCTATGCAGTGTCATCCCCCGTGGGGATGCTATCAGCCCGAGGCTGTGGCAGTGAGCATCATGATCCACTTCCAGCTCAGACCCCTGCCCACCATGGAAAAGGGGTGGGGCAAGATGAGGATGTATGGCAAAAAACATTACAGCAGAAATTTGCGACAAATGGCATGATCATATGTCAATGACAAAAAAGTTAATGATAAAACAAGGAATGAGAATGCAAGGCAGATAATTAGGTGTACAAAAATAGACAAGATCCACACTGTGAAAAGTAAAAAAAAAAACCATTTACAGAGAACTGCTTAATTCTCACAAAGCCATGAAGCACTACATTCTTACCATCACTTTTTCACTAAAATTTATTCAGGTAATATAGATACCCAGACCAATTTCAAACTACATACTATGCTGTGCAGCTACTGCTTGTTTTGAGGACTCAACTTGAAGAATATCAGAGCAGAGTCAATGCCATTGAAACAGAGCCTCTGCTGGCTGAGTTTCTACTCCAGTCAAATAAAGAGCAGGAGTGACTGCAAGTCCCCATAGCATCAAAAGGTATAAGTTTAATTCCCCAAACCAGAATGATGCTCTAGATGGAAGAAAAGTGACGGGGAAAAAAATACATATCTTTCAGGGAGACTTTTCATTAAATTGATTTTCTTCCATAAAATTTGGGTGCAGTTTTCCCTCCCAGTGCTACACCAAATCCTGTAAAAGCTGGAAAAGATAACTGACTCTGTCCTTCCTCTATCACTGATGTTTTCCTTATATCAGGGCATTTTCTTTTTTACCACTACTAAAACAAATGAAGAAAATTAAACCAAAACTTCAAGGTAAAATTTTTAGCCACCTTATTGGGGAAAGTTAGCAAACCACTTCTGTTTTTTCCTGAAAAGAAAACAGGACTTTTTATGGTACAGCTCTATCAGTGAATCATTACTACTTCACCTTTGATTACGTTACCTTCAAAGTCAGTGCAACTGTTCTTCTACCAAATACTTGAATACTAGCAGGGGTTGCTGATGAAATTTTCTGTGCCTTTTCCCATTCTCAGTTGTTAGTCTGAGTGTAGCATCTTTTGGTCTTTATGATGATATGGAGTGCTACCACCTAATATCAGCCAAGAAAATAGTCTATTTCACTTTTCTAAATCATTAGTAACAACAAGATTTAGTATTTTCTGGTCGGACTGAAAGAAGAACTGAAACATTTTGAAAATATTGCAAAATCAAGGAGTAGAATTATTTGCAGCTGAAAAGGATTTTTTTATTACAGAAATATCATGTCAATGTGCTTTCAGTGCTGTCCATTTAAAAAAAAATGTAGTACATTTATGAAATCAAAGGAGAGCAAATAATTTCAGTTTAGAAAGTAAAGCATTTTACTTTGAAAAATGTTGAAATTAACCATTGCGAAAAATGGTTTTGATTATTGTTTCAAATCTACAAAATAAAAAGCTCACAAAATATCTCACTATCTTTTTACTTTCACTTTTTTTCCCAAGCCATTTCTCTACGTACTTTGTCCAAAACATGCCCTATAATTCTGTTTCTATATTCTTGTTCATACAAATCTGTATTCTTTCAGACCTACTCATTGTTGATCTCTTTTACCCTCTGGCTATTGAGGGCAAGAGAGAGTAGATATGAATGCCTAATAAAAAGAACGGGCTTAATAACTTTATTAAAAAAAACCTAATTAAATTTGTTTTCTAACGTTCACCCATCTCTGGTCTTTGTAAAACAGTGATAAAGGAAATCAAAATTACTCTGATGATAGTCCCAAATATGGCTTAATCAGCTACTGCAGTTCAGGCGATCATGGTTTGAAAAGTCCATGGTCTATGACAGAAGCTTCCTGGGCTTTTCCTGTTCTAGAATAAACATTTTTCCCCAGTGTCTCATTTGTCAAACTGCTGAAAAATGATATTATGCCTTTTTTTCTCAAGTTATAAATGTATTACAATTGACATTCTGCCAGAGAGAACTTTAAACCCATTCATCTTAAATATAGCTCAAACCCCTAACCTTTCTCAAATAATTTTCGCTCTCTTGAGCTGTCAAGTCTATTTGTCTTTTGCATCCATTGGTGATCTTGCACCTTTGTTGTTAGGGCTCATAACAATGGATCAAAGCAGACAATAAGAAGTTCTACTTAAAACTTATTCCTTCTGCCAGAAGCTAGTACCATTGTCACACCCACAGACATGGGCATGTGCAGCCCATGTGCTTGGTATCATGAGAAATGCAAACTTCACAAACTGCCTTGGGGGCCTCGTCAATTCCTAAAAACTGCATTTCCCAAAGAGGCTGGGAATAACACTGTAGTCTCCACAGAACAGACCTGCAAGGTGATTTCAAAGACCACAGCAAAGCATAATCAAGGACATCTGAAACAGATCTGTAACAGCAAATGCCTGCATTAGAACATTTTAATTTCTAATTCTGCGCCTTGTTACAACAGTGATATCTTATTAAAATCAATGGAGTTTGACAAAAGAATTAGACTACAACATTTTGAGTAAAGTAGTTCATACTTCAGTAATGTGTGAGAGAGATTGAAAGCATAGGTACATTTTTGAACATAGAAATGTGCGCTCTACTTTTAGCAGACTACACTTTGCATTTAAATTATTTTATCCACTTCAATACTTTGGGCCTGATTCCTCTTTTATCTGTTTTTATTCATTGAGTTCACTTCAATAAAAATACAGATTAGGTGGCACTGAAAAGTATTGTGAATTTCTATTCATTTTGTAGAATTTTAATGTGAGAATATACCTTGTATTACTTCTCAAGGTGTTTTCAAAGTGAAATGAGTAAGTAAAAAATTTTGCAGAGACTTTTATAAGAGCAGACTCTGGTTGCTTGTTATTCCCCATAGCAGCAACTTTTTTTCTGATTGCAAATTCTTACCAGCTTTCTTGGTTTATTGTTTTTAGCCCTATTATGTTTATAGAAGCTACAGATTTCATTAACTCAGCATATAAGGCTTATCTCTTCTTATTTTTTAAGTTGTCTCTGGGCAAATAGCGCTGTTCCTGGGGGGGAAGTAGAATTGCTTGTGTTGAATTTAGTGCACCCATAACTCCTTCAGCTTTGTATTGTAACAAATACAGAAATAAAATCCATCTTTCAAGGTCTTTACTGCCTGACCAGGCTAGGAGGAGAGGGCATGATGTGGAGTAATTTCTTCCCTACTCTCTTTTCTATTTTAACTAGTATTTATCCATTTGCTTTCTACTGCTTTCTCCAGGCAGATCATGGTGGTTGAAGACAAAGATTTAACTGGTGCTCTGAGGTAGCAGAGAAAATGCCTCAAGTGCTTGCTAGTGCAGTCTCTGTTCCCTTCAGGGCTGAGAAGGGCAGTACTTTGGGGCATTACAGTGCACTGTGAACTTGGCTAACCCCAGTGCACCCTCTGAGTGAGTGCATCTCAGCTATGCTGCAGGTGCCGATGATGCCCCCAGGCACAGGAGCTTTCCTGAGCTCTGGGAACACAGCTGAGTGCCTAGAGAAGGAGGCAGCTCTCCCAGCACTCCCAGGGAGGGAGACAAGCTCCTCCACACAGGAAGTTCTCAGACAATCTCAGTTGTAACCTGCAGTGAACTGCTGTCCCAAAGTTCAGGCATTGCCCACCAAGGCAGGAAGTCCAGTGACACCAGGGACTAGACACCCTGTGCCCATCTTTGCTCAGATTGACCTAAACACTCCTTTTAGTCTTGCTAAAATGTTCCAAAAGCCTCCAAGTGCATTTGCAAGATGATTTTCTTCAGTACATGCCACACATCACATCAGGGCTCTTTTTAAGGGTCAGCCTGAGAGTGGCCAGGTAATTCATTTGACAGCACTTAGACAAGGCTAGGATTCTAAGTTCCCCATGACTTTTTCCTGTGTTTTTAGTGAGGAAAGTTGGACAGAATTGAAGAATTTGTTTGGCCTGGAGAAGAAAAGGCTGAGGAAGGAATTGCGGCAGTCTTGCAAACTCTGCTCAGTAATCAGTGGGGCAAAAAGACAAATTAATGGGCTTCTAGGGCCAACAGTTGCTGAAGTTTCACTTAGATATCAAGGAGCTCTTTCTAATAGTAAGGATCATTCATGACTGGAAACGTTGCCAGTAATGATTTAGGTACATTTAACTCCACCTAGGGATAAAGAGACAGACTACAGAGCCTCTGAAGATCCTATTTTACTATTAATTTATTTAGAATAGGCATTGTGGCTTTTAATGTACAGGGCTTCAATCTGGATATATGTTTCGTCCATTCTGGTCTCTGACTCTCTTTCACTGTGGAAATGCAGAAATCTCTTTCTCAGTCTGTAATTTGACATAAAGCCTTTTTCAGAAGCTCAAGCCTGCATATAAACTAAGCAGCATAGAGGCTGCTCAGCTGCTCCTGGCTGTTCTGGAACTGCAGAAACAGTGGTAGAAGCACCGAAGAGCTGAGGCTTGAGATGGTCTAGTGGAACTCCCCTGCTCAGGTGGGGTCATCTTGAGAAGGCTGTCCAGGATCATGTTCAGATGGATTTGGAATATCACAGAATCAATTAGGCTGGAAGAGACCTCTGAGATCTGGGAGACCTGGGAGAAGAGGCCAAGACCCTGTTGGCTACACCCTAATTTCAGGGAGTTGTAGAGGGTGATAAGGTCATCCCTGAGCCTCCTTTCTCCAGGCTAATAAAGAATGGATGCTCCACAACCTCTCTGGGCAACCTGTGCCAAAGTTCAATCACCTTCCCTGTAGAAAGGTGTTTTCCTGTGTTCTGAGGGAGTCTCCTCTATTTCAATTTTTGCCCACTGCCTGTGGTCCTGTCACTGAGAACCTCTGAGGTTAACCAGGATGCTTCTTCCTTATTCTTGTTCATTAGATATTTATACACATTGATGAGATCCCTCTGGACCCCTCTTATCTTTAGGTTTAACAATGTCAGCTGTCTCAGACACTCCTGTGTCATGCTCCCATCCCTTCATGCTCCTTTGCTCGACTTGATTCCTGTACAACCTGTTCCTCTTTTACTTGAGATCCCAGCACTGGACCCAGTACTCCAGGTGTTTCTCACCAGTGCTGGAGACAGTGACAACGGGAGAAATAATAAAAAGAAACATAAATTGGATCTGAAATTCAAGGAGAGGCTAATTTATATGAGGCTGCCATGAGTGTCCTGCTAACTGCATGGGATCAATCAGCAAGATTTAACTGTGATGATGTCATATTTCTAAAGTTACCTTTTGTCAGTAGAATATGTTATTACTCATTAGCCAAACGGATGGTGAGATAAATTCTATTTCAGAAAATTTTCTTTTTTCTGAGAGTGCAAGCCTTCTCTTTTTTAAAAAAATTAAATAAACTTCTTATTTTTTCCTAAACTTACCAGCAGCATTAATAAACACAAAAACAACTCAACAGATGACCATTTCTTGAAAGGAATCCCTGCTCCTTATTCAATATTGAATGAACCATACAAACAGCCACTAAACTGCAGTATCTTGCCTAGAGATATTTTATACTGTGTATAATACCTCACTACAAGACCACCTTCAGCTTCCCCATCCAGTTAACACACTAGATGTCCACAGAGCTCTTTTAGGCATTTTTAAAGCACTTACAATTGAAATTACACAATAAATGATGAGAGCTGATTGAAAAAGAAAACAGAACTGTTCCTAATGAACAGGAAGTGGATCCTGAAAGCATATAAAGGCTTACAGGAAGTCCTTTAGACAATCTCTTTTTAAAATTAGACAGGGATGTTTAATTTTCTTGCAGGGATAAAACATTATTCATTCTGTCAACCCAACAAATAAGCTATAAAAATAATATATATTCTGTCATCCTATCTGGCCTTGTCCCAAAACACAAGGGTCAGCAGAAGAAAGGTACTTGGAATTAACACATGTTTGTTATGAACATCCCTCAAGACCCAAAATATTTTATGAAAGGAATTAAAATACTATACAGAATTTTATAATTCCATTTATGCCCTCTTAAATGAAATAAAAAATAAATTTCAAATTACCGTGAATTTGAACCCCTCCTTAATAGAAAGCTTTTTTATTTTAAGAATAGAACATTCATTCATAACGCAAGTGAAACATCTGCAGTAGGAGACCAAAAAAGAAAGCAAAGCCTGGGTTAATCTACACCCTGAAGACTGATGATGTATTTTAAATTATTTACCAGAGCCCTCTTTCTCCATCCTTCCATTGGATGTCACACTCCTCACTTGCCAGGTCCCAAGTAAGGCTGCTGTGCAAAGCACACTCGTCACTCCCAGAGGGTTGCTGGCAGGTGGGGTTGAGAAAAGCCCCAACATGCAACCCATGAAGGTCCTCAGGACACAGAAGTATGTTACCAGTGAGCCAAAGCCCTTTGGTGATGCTTTCCTCAAGCAGAAGCTTGGCTACACCTGTTCACATAGTGCCTCGAGAGATCCCACAGCTGCACCTCCAGAGTCCCAGGCTGGGAAAGTGACCTCCTTTGAAATAACTTTACCTGATCATTCCTGGGAGCTGCAGTATCTCTCAAGCCCCTGTATGTGTTGAAAGCTGCCTGCAGGGTAAGATTTTCTCTCCCCAAGTGCCACATACGTAGCACAGAGACTGTACTTGATAATTTAGCACTAACAAATACAAGATTTGCATGATGACGCCAACAATACAGGTGGGATTCATCTTGTCAAAACGTAGACATATATAATATACAACCCATGAAGTCATCTAGACTTCTTTTGTAATTAATGGAGATAAATTAGTACTTCTCAGACATGACCTGCATAATATATTTTAGTCATCTACCTTTAGATTTAGTGGAAAATGTTTCTGGAATTCACTAGCCTAGCAGCCATACATTCGTCTCATATGCTACTTCTTATGCAAATGTCTAATTCATCTCTGGAAAGGCAAAATTATCTCTAAAGGAGAACGCATAGTTTATGACTAATTTTTATCCATTGACAGCCCTTGAAAACTCAGGGCAGTGCAGGCACAGCGTGTTAAGCAGATAACAGAGGTCATTCTGAACAGCTATGCTTTAGTCTGAGATGGAAGGGCCATACTGATATGATGCAGGTCATTTAAAGAAAATGCCAATAGAGCCAGCCCACGTTGCAGTATGCTTCCTTATATGTCACAAGCTAAGTATTTTAGGAAGGGTTCTGGCAGTTCTAGTATTTTGTCATTGGAACGCTTTTTGTCCTCTCTGGATTGTGGAGTCAGTTGGTCTAGCTATCATCCATCAAATCATAAGTTTTTTAGCAAAAGTCATAAAATTTATGATGATATTTTTGCATTTTAGTGCCCAGCATTTCAAACTCTCCCAGGACAGAAGTAAGTGAATGGTTGGTCCCAATGACATATTACCTCTTCATATGATCCAGCTTCAGTTTCAATCCTGAAAGGGCTGCCAGAAATTTAGCATAATTTTACCTATATTTATCTAAATGTCTCAAATCAAGACCCTGGCATGTGAGGTGACAGGCAAATTTAATTAAAGGGAATGGGAACAGCAAATGAAAAAAGGAACAATAAGGAAAAATTTCTGGAGTTATTTTTAAACTTTGCATGTGTCCGAACACGTCTAAGGAACTGGTTGTTACTCTGGACTGCAAGGAGACAGAGCACAAGGAAGTGTGCTTCTTCAGGATGACCAAAAGCCAAGAAGTACTTTGCTCAGATACATCCACAAATGCAGAGCAGAACAGAATTGCTGCCCTCCACATTCAACTCTAAAAGGAGAAAGAAACATTGTTCAAAAGGAACCTTTTCTTGTTTGCTGAAGAGCTCACCCTGTTTATAACTCACACTCAATAGAAAGCATAACCCGGCTGCTTCATGGCTCCACAACCAAAAGACAAGCTTGGGAGTAAGGCTTAAGGTGAGGTTTAACATATTGCAAGCATCTTCACAGGGGATGGTACAAAATCAAAAGCCTCCTCTGCACTCTCAGAGAATCCACTACATGTACATCTGTATGGTGAAATCCAGGTACTGCTGAGGAGATACCTCTCCCACCAAACTCCAGAAAGCCATGCAAATCCTTAATGGATAGAAGTCACTGATGATGCTACCCTTCAAGGTATCTTCTTCCCCAAATCCTTATTTTCTTGTGATTGTGTTCACTCTACACATTCTTTTGATAACAGCAAAATGAGAAAGCACAAGAATTCTGGAAAACACGTTCACGTCTATGTAAGGTCTTTTCAAAAATGCCAAAGACAATTTATTAATGTGGACTTTGGGGCCCTCTAGTGGCTTTGGAGAGACGTTAGGGAAGAAGATGTAATTTGGAAATTACATCTTTCCAAAACTCAGCCCTACCACTTTCAAAAACTCAGCCCTACCATTTTCAAACCAAAATACAAACTGTAATGTGAGTTCCTCCACCACTTCCAGTAGAATTAAAAGTCTTCATCAGGCTGTGTCACTATGTTGCTTTTTCATCAACTTTTTTCAATGAGGTAGGACTAAACCGGGCATTGCTCTTTGCCATCGACCTTGTAGAGCCAAAGGCTGACTGTGGTCCCAAAAGATATCCTGAACTCCTCTCATCAAGAGGAAAAGTCTGCCACAGATACGGCAAGTCTGTAAGTTCTATGACCTCTCAATGCTTGTGCAACAGGAGTGGGACATAAAATTGGCTTTCATCTTATTCTGATATAGTGCAGTGACCTTTTGGATGGGAATACATTTATAGCACACCTTTTCTAGTCCTATATTATTCTATAATTCCAAAACCTGGAAAACAGGTCCGTGGGGACTCTGCACCTCTTACTGCATACATGAAGATGGCCCAGCATGTGAATTAAGCTGTAAAGCTGCTCTACAGCCAGAGCAGCAGCACTCTTCATTGCCTAAGCCCTGCAGGGATGCTGCAGCAGGACAGCACCGTGTCCCCTCAAATGTCGCATGACCTGAACTCTGTCTCAGGCTTTGCAAAAAAGGGCTTCAGCTGAAGCACCACACCATATTCAGCAGTAAAGTAAGGGGTCATTCAAGGGTTATCTCTTAAAAGTACTGTGATGTTTTGCAAGAAGTGGGTGGCTATAAAGACCGAGACACCCTTTTTGCAGGGAGTCACATGGAAAAGATGAAGGATAATGGGTACAGGTTCATCCTGGGGAGATTCTGATTGGACACAGGAGAATAATTTTTCAGAATGAGTCAAATCAGTCATTGGAGTAATTTCCTCAGGAAAGTGTTGGATTCCCAAGTGTTGTACTCCTAAGAAAGAGGGTGCTGGGACATATTGTCTAGAACATGCTTTTTCCAAGAAAGGATGAAATGATCTCTGAGGCTCTCTTCCAACCTCTATTCTATGAAATTTGGACAGCTGAGTCTTCATCCAAAAAATTTGGAAGCCAGACTAAAGATTTCCAAAATCTTTTTAAACACCTGAAACTGTTGTAAAACAGTAGGAGGAAGACTTGAAGATACTCAGTGATCTTGAAATTGTTATCATAGAGGGAATTTCAGTGTTGCTAATCCAGAATGTTTGAAATTTGGGGTAAATGTATAATCATAAGATTTTTATTAAAACCTTGATGGTGTAATAAAGGTATTATGGGTTTCTTTTTGCCTAATTTCTGGTCTTCAACCCTCCGTATAGCATTTTATGTATAAAACTTTCTTTAAATTCCATCTAGAAACCTATTTTTTGTCAAATTGGAGATTTCTCTCTTAGAGCTCCAGAGAAAAGCAGCTTCTAAGGAGGACTCACAATAAAATCACAATTGGCAGCAGAATAATTTACTGCTGCTGTCTTAGTCATATACATCTACTGCAGATGTTCTCAGGTCTGTTTTTAATCAAGGAAAATTTCATGCCACATTTTTGTCCAGTTTCAGAAGAGATTTTAGAGCACATACAGGCTAAGAGATAGAAGAAAGGTCATGTCTGTGCTGCAGCTTAGCTCATGGACTTAGCTTTCAGCAAGTGTGACAGGAGCCCCCAAAAGACTATTGTGGTCAGTGCAAAGGGGGAGGGTTAGTTTTGAGCTAAATATCTTCAGCTGACCAGTGCTGTGACTGTCAGTAATCACTATAGACTTGAGACCCAAGATTTGGTGGGCATGACCCTATTCAAAGCTGGTGCCCTCTCTCCTCTCTCGTGGAAGCCTGGTTTAATGACTTGGCGATGCTGCAGAGAGGATGCTGACTCTGGCAAGCTGCAGTACATATGTACAGCACAACAGCATGTCAAGCAAAGGCACCTGGATGCAGTCTAGCTGCCTGAGAACAATGTTTTATTGTGTTAAGTCATCAAGAGGAGGCCAGTGCTGCAGTAGGACATCAAAACTGCCTCTGGTAACACCTACCTGTGCAGAGCACAGCATCATGCTGGTCCTCACACCTCAGGTGTGAGCCAGCAGCTCAGATCTCCCACTGGGAGAAATGAGTTATTTCTTTAAAGGTATGTCCTGTTCAAAGCCTGGTTTCCTTTTTGTCTTGTTGGTTGGGGAGTTTTTACTTTGCTGATTTCACACCAATTATCACCTTTACTTAGGTAACAAAGCATCAAGGCTTGTGCAGCCTTGCAAGTTAAACTAGATTCATTCAGAGTGTGAATTTGCACTACCTCAATAGCTATTTCTATTATAGGCTACAGAGAGCAATCCCCAAGTCTCTCATGGGATTTGTGATCCTAAGATCACAGTTAAACCAGCTCAGCCTACCTCTAGTGAGCAGTCAGGAAAGGACTTTCTAAGTGTTCCAGATTCCTTTCATGAACGAGAGATGGTGGGGGGAAAAAAGGGCAGTGGCCAGATCTCTGGAAATGCCTGAAATATTGCCTGGAGATCTCAGGGCTGCGCTTCCCTGGTGCCTTCAGCACCAATACTGGTAGCTGTTCTCCACACTACTTTCCCAAGAAAAACCTGAACAAAGCAGGAGCTGTACATTATACCTTACATACCTTATATTTGGTCTGCAACCTGAATGCCCTTTTCCTCCCACATGCTGTCCTACTGAAATAACAGCTCATCTGTGAATCCATTTTCTTTTGTGTTCTGGCAGAACATTGTTTCTAAATGACCAAAATGGAATAAAATGTACCACGAGGAGCCCAAAAGAATCAAATTAGGGGAAATCTCTTTAAATGTGCAACATTTTCAATTTCTCTGACACTCACAGGTGAAGAAATGAATCAGTGGGATGCTAGGAAATGTTGCACTAATTGATACTTCTACCTGACTGTGGCATTTTCTTTAGAAGTCTCCCATTAAGCCACAAGCCTGCTCAGTACCTGTGGTAATGTATTGCAACTGTCACAGTACTTCATCCAGAGTATGCTACAAGTAAAATTATTCCATCTGCTTATGACCTTGTTCTGTATTGTTCCATAATTTTTTCTAAAACCTTAATTTCCCTACTTTCACAAAAAGATGGTGCAGTAATTACTCTAATTGAAGACCTACAAATGCCACGGTTTTATTTTTCACTTCTCAAGGCTGATCATGGCATTTAAAAATAAAACTATTGAAGTGCAAAATAAAAGCAAAGGGAAAACCTAGCAAGGAGGAGAAATTATTATTAGATATTTGATATATTTTTTAATAATGTACAGTCTGTATTTGAATTTCTGGTTCAGAACCCACTGAAGTAAATGAAAATTCTCCCTTTGACTTTCTGTTTCTTTTCTCTTCTTTAAGACTTCTTGTCCAAAATATCTAGTAATAGCCTTTGGCAGTGAGAACATAACTAGTCAGTGGTTGTGTGTTTCTAAAGATTCCTTTGTTTTTAAAAGTTAAATAATTTGTATTCTGCTAAGCTCACTACACAGCTTCCTCAGACATGGTTTTCTAGTGGCTCCCAAACTTCAGCACATCTGCAATGCTCATCTCTAAACCTTAGTCCAAAGTCCAGTCACAATAGAAATACAAGTATTTTAAGGGAATATAATGGGAAATAACTCTAAAATATATTTATGTGCCACAATTCATTCATTGGACTAACATATTTTCAACACTGGGCCAGCATCTGTCAACCTCACCTCTGTAGGAAGTTGCTGATTACACGTGAAGTGTGAAAAAGAATTTAAGAATCAAAGATGAAAATGACCTCTGCAGGAGAGTAATATGTAGCAACTGTGAAAGCTTTCTTTAGAAAGAATTTAACAGAGGTATTAAAAATAAGTAGGAGTCAGACAAAAATTCAACCAAACTTTCCTGTTTGCTCTTAATTAGAATATAAAGACTTGGGGAAAGAATTCTATCACTAAACAAAAAAAAATAAATAAATAAACTAATTTCTCTTTTCCCATTGTAAATTCTAGCATTCTCCTGGAATTTGTCAAAGAGCCATAGTTGTTTTAGAAATGTGGAATGGGGTAGGGGGGAAAGGATTAGCTAACAGTTCTGGTGGAGAAGATATTTGTGAAAGGTTGTTAATAAAGCAACAGAAGGGTTTATGTCTTAGGACATAAAGCAACACTAATATTTATGGAAAGAACATCTATCTTAATGGGAAGATTTTTCTTTATTGCCCAGTGTCATGGTCCTTCCTATAAAGGATGTGTCATGAGCTGGCACCAGGGCCAGAATTCTCGTAGAGATGGCTGCACCAGGATCTGCTAACAGGGACTCTTGATCCCTACACCATCAGGGACTGAGGTCCTCACACAAGTGCAAGGTTAAACCTGTGTGTGTGTGTGTGTGTGTGTGTGTGTATCTTCACGTATCCTTCACATGTATCCTCTCCAGAATAAAGAGATGGGAATCTGAAGCACAAAGACTGACTTGCTCAAAATGATAAAATACCTTCTGCAGAGGGCTGAAAGGCTGTTGTTTAGCTCAGGTCCTCCGAGCCC
>VZTN01033992.1:100655-134834 GCA_013400515.1 Erpornis zantholeuca | reverse complement strand
TCTGTGTCTGTGTCTGGGTCGCGCTCGGCGGTGGGCGTGGAGCTGGGCGCCGGTGCGGCGAGTGCGGCGACGAACGTGTGGCTGGTGGTGGCCATCTGCGCGGTGTCGAGCGTGTTCCTGCTGGCGGTGGTGCTGTACGGGGCGTCGCGCTGGGCGCCGCGGGCGGCCGTGCTCTCGGGGCCCGGGCCCACGACGCTGGTGTGCGCCAGCGAAGTGGGCAGCTGGTCGTACTCGCAGCGCCACAGCCGGAGCCTGTGCGTGGCGGACGGCGCGGGCAAGAGCGACCTCATGGTTTTCAGCCCCAACTTCCCTCCTCCGCCGCCCAGCGCCGCTGCAGAAAACGGTTCTGCTGGGAAGGGGCCGTCTCTCTCCCCTCTTACTTCAAGCCTGGTAAGACTTTTCGACATCTTATGTTTTCATTTCTCACTCTTTGCTAATACTCTTTACGTAATACATAGATCTTCTATGGGTTAAAAGACCTTTTCTGTGGTAAGAGTTTTAGGACGATGTCCTAGGTTTGCAGTGTGCTGGATGTAGACGTAAAGATCTGCCTTTGATCAAAACGCATATCGCATTTTGAAACGTCATTGTCCTAGTATGTGAATGCCTCTCAAATTTTCCATGTCTTCTTTCATTTTTTTCTTTTTTCGTCTCAGTTTTTCTTAGTATCTTGCAAAGGACGGGAGGTTTTTTTGTTGTTTTTCTTTTTTTTTTTTTTTTATTTCTTAATGTGGTTGGTTGGGTTTTTTTCATGACAACTTGGCGTCAAATTACAGTACTAGGTGTTAGAGGATATTTTATTTTCCTGTTTTAGGTGCCTTTAACGTGAGTTGTTCGGTAGTTTGATATCTCCCTCAAGAGGCATGTAATTATATCTGTGAACCAGGTGTGTTTACATCTGATTTGATGTGTTCATGTGCGCCAAAACACTCGTTGGTTTTTTGATACAGAAGCTTTCTGATTGGTGGGACTCTGCACTCTTGAAAAGCTGAAATACATGAGCATTTTGTGACAGAGTGAGCGGATGAAATGTTGGTGGAGGTTGTGAGAGTTGTTCTGTCTCTGGAAGTCCATTGAAAATATGTGCGTATGTGGCGGTGGAATGAAGTAAAATCCAGGATGCTTTGTGAAAAAATTGAGAAGTGTTTGAGGGAGGGGGTGCTCATTGGCCCTTCCCCACTACCTGATCTCACTCTTCGTCGTGATGTAGTGTGTCTTTTATCCCATCCCTAAGTCGCGTTGTGGAAAGAAGAATCCCAGATTTGGTGGGAGTAGAGAGAGGCAGAAAAAGTGGTTAAGGGAAAATTATGACAGAAAACTTACATGAGTGGTGTTCAGTAGTTCAGGGATGGTAGGTTGAAAGCTTTTGGCTCTCCCAGCAGGAGAGCAGAAAAAACCAGAGAACACAGTTTCGACAGTAGTTTCCTCGATGATTTCTCGG
This sequence comes from Erpornis zantholeuca, assembly GCA_013400515.1. Classification (NCBI taxonomy): domain Eukaryota; kingdom Metazoa; phylum Chordata; class Aves; order Passeriformes; family Timaliidae; genus Erpornis; species Erpornis zantholeuca. The sequence continues at coordinate 133,393 of VZTN01033992.1, read as the reverse complement.
CGCAGGGAGCGATTGTTTAATTACCGGGTTGTTTTCAACACCGTTATTTTTCAGCTGATCTTTTCCTTGCACGGATGGCACTGAATTGACTCCGTTCTCATCTCGGCCAGCTTCAAGCACTCCTTGAGATAAACGTTAGGGTCACGATCAGTGTTTCTTGTTCAGTGTCAGAAAATTAAAGCAATTTTTAAAGGGAAAAGTGACGGTCTCCTCTATCTTGTTTAATTTTCTCTATAGCTTAAAAGCGAAATGTGTAAAGCTGCAGGATGAATAAGAACAAATAATACTCATATAATTTCGTGTTTTGCATTTAATTAGTTTGGTTAACCTCATATTTTTAAGACACGGTGATGTTCGTAAACGTGATATTTTTATTTTGACAATGTATACTTGGTTGGGTTTTGAGCTAGTAGAGCTCTCTAGAGGAAGGACATGGACTGAAGAACTTAAATGACGGATCATTATTTCCACAACTACGAGGATGGTTCTTATATGTGTACCGAAACAGCAATGAAGTTTGAAAACTTCATGTCCTTTTTGAAAAGTATTGTGGGAATGGATTATCTCTCGTTGAGCCATAGAAAAGCATTTGAATGAAAATTTGGATTGAAATTCCCATGATTTTCTCTTTTCCTCTCTTAGATCTCTTAGTACCGGCTTTACCTTTGAGTTCTTTGTGTGTTTGCTTGGGGTTGTTTATTTAGTCTCCTTTGATCGTGAATGGAAGTCATGTGCTAAAGGGGAGTCATCACCACTCAACTATATTTGTGAAATAGCTTTGCTAAGGAATAGCAAGGTTGACCCCAGCGCTGTAGAATTGTCACTTCTTTCCTTTATTCGCATGGATGTGGTGGAACTACGATTTTCTAAAGGAAAATCTTCTGTTTTAATCTTATAAACAGATTTAACTACCTATGTAGAAGATGAAGAAACAGCATTTGCGCCCAGGTGTGGGAAGGAACTCGTTTCTTTAGGTTATGATGTGGGGTCTCTTAGTGCCGATTGTTTGGGGTGTGGGAGGATTTGTCTTCTGTTGGGTTCCCCTTTCTTTCTGTGACCGTAATAAAGAATTGAAGATCTTTTTGGGATTTGTTATATACGTACACTGTCAGGAAAATATTTCAGTATTTCTGTTAGAACCATAAAACAATCTTAACTTTAAAAACAGCTCGTGGACGCTTTTACTTCGTGGTATAGCTCGGGCAGGATTTGTTGACTGAAGGCTCTAGAATATCCGTCAGTGTTTTGAATAAACGATGCCAATATCTCTCAGGGTTGTCAATCGCTGCAAACCCAGGCTCTTCTTACCGCCGCACGCTGTTCTGGAGAGCGATGCTGATTAAAGCGATGTTATCAGGCGCAGTGCAGTCCTGGCAGCCGGGAGCGCTGCCGAGCGCTTCTGCGGTCGGTCCCGGCAGCGGGAGAGGCGGAGCGGAAGCGGCAGCAGCAGCGCCTACTTCGCCGTGGTGGCTGGAGGCTGTTTTGCAGCTTCGAAACGGGATTTTACAGGCAGGGAAATGCCTCGGAGGAGCTGTCAGAGACTCCGACTGCTCGGCTCGGAGCCGCTCTGACGAACGAGCGGGACTGAGCTCCCGCACCCGCTGTCGCTTGTGCCCTCCCCGGCAGCTTCCGTCGAGTCCGGTCGTGTCTGACTTGGGGTCAATAGACCGATCAGTGTCCTTGCATTCAAGAGAAGAGTTCTTGCCGGCGATATACTGAACAGCATGTAGTGGGTCCCTGTTTCTGTGGCTTGATGTGGATAATGAGGATTTTCGTGGGCATCTGGAAATCCTCTGCATAGAGAGAGGTTGTTATTCCGGGCTCCTGATAGCTAAAAGTCGTCTCTGCTCCCGCGTCCCCAAGGAGCAGCTGCGAGCTTTTTGAAGGGCATCCTGACACCGCTGCTCGCTCTGCCAGCAGGCACAGCCTGCCTTGGCGAAGAAGAGAGGCTCAGAGCTGCCGGGAAAAGAGCAGATCTGCCCGGCAATGCTGCCAAAAGTTCTGTCCGTCCCGTCCGGAGGGAGAAGCGCGGGGCTGAGAGCGAGCCTGGGCAGGGGGGCTCCCGCAGGGTACAGCGCGGGCTGCGTGCCACACCTCCCCAGCAGGAGGAGCTCGGTGTTTCGGGGTACCACCGTCCTTCCTCTCGTGTGACAGGTGACAGCGGGCTCCTTGCACCTCCGTGGCGGCTCCGCGCTGGTGATTTGGTCGTGCTTGGTTGGCAGGCAGACCCTATTTACTGTCGGGTTCCCATTACTGTGAGAGCTTTTCATGTGCTCCTTCCAGGCAGTGGTGAGGGCTGAAGCTGCTCTCCTGGGACAGCTGCCGCCGCACAGAGCTCCTCGATTTCCTTGGGAGGAGAAACAGCAGAGCTGTTGCTCCATCCGTTCTCCTTCACGGATTTGCCTGCTGCCTCCCGCTGAAGTTCAGTGCCCTAATTTAGCACCAATGGGCGCCCCTCAGTTCTGGTGAGCGCCCCTGGGATTTTCCCAAGCCCCAGTACCGAGCAGGACGCGTCCTGCAAACCTCCGTCGAAGGCACCACCTCTGATGCATTTCCCGCGGAAACGGCGCTTTTAAATCATCGCTGACGTAACGATTTAACAATGACGAGTGTCCCTTCGTGTGGAGCAGCTGTGTGCTCCACAGCCACGACGCAAACCCGTTTTGCTCTTCGCCTTTAGTTTTTGCCTCTGCTGGTTTAACAGTTTCTTCTGGCAGCCAGCATTGTTCTGAGCACAGCGCTCATGGCTGGAGTAGTGACCTCTAATTGCAGGAAAAGGGGAGGGTTGGCTGAAAATGTAACATATTTCAGCCAGGAGGGAGAATGAGTATGCTCCGAGGCGGTGTAAGTGCAAGTGCCTGGCGGGAAGAGGAACGTGGAGGAGGAGCTCTCTGAACATGTCAGGGAGTGAGACACAATGAGGGGTCGTGTAGAAATGAACGATGCCTCAGAAGGATGACAAACAAGAATTCCTCCATGAGTCAGGTCAAACTGGCTCTAAAAATTAGTCCAGCAGAGGAAAGGGAATAGGGAATGGTTTGGATATGCCAAACTGAAGGCAAATGTAAGATGAGGGGGTTTAAGCAGAACTTAGATTGTCTGCTGTGATACCAAGGGAAGTGTGTATGTTAAAGGTGTTTAATACAACTTAATAATTTAATACAGCATAATAACACAATTAGGGTAAGTGACTTGAAATTAGGAGGAGACCTTTGATATTGGAGACCTCGAAAAGAAGGATTAGGTGGAAGGGTTGTCTCAAAAGAGTGTGAGTAGGGACACTGTGTATAAAGGAGCCCTTGAGACTGCCTTGAGCTGGATGAGGAAGGGAAAGCACAAACAGGCAGGGAGGGACATGCCTGGGACTCAGCCAAACAGAGCAGTGGCTTCACACAATGGGCAAGGCTGGATTCTGCCCCCGTGGCACAACCTTGTTACTCTCTTCATGGCAGCAGTGTCTGTTGTAACTGGCCCTCGAGATTTAATATTACTAAGCACTGGATCTTGGCTGTGACCCAGAGCTGTTTACCTGAGTGGTGTGCAGATCAGACACTCGTGCATGCTGGATTGGGAAGGCAGCGTGGTAGGATCTGGGTGTGGAGATGGTGCTGGCAACACGCACGTTCTGGTGAGCAAAGCTGCCTGACCCATCACTGTCCACAGTGGAAAATGACAAGAGGACAAACTGTGCCAAAATACTAAAGCAGGGTGGTAAGGTTTAAAAATATTGGTAAAAACAAGTGAAGACAAGTTCATTTAGAGTCCTGTAAACAAGCACTTGGAAATGCTGCAAAATTAGAGAGTTGTCACAGAAAGAAGATCTTATTTCATGGTTAATGAGTAGTAAATGAATGGAATAAAGACTAATATCATTGTAGGCTGCCAGAAACTTCTCAAAAGGTGAGTACAACTAAGAGGCAAATGTGCAATTACTTTGATTTTGGCCATTCATTAATCAGTTTCTGCTAGCACTGCTAGTATTTCAGGCACCAGAATGAATAACTGCAGCTTGTCATTCTGATATTATAATTGAGGAAAATCTGCCTTTGAGGGGGTTTGTCTGCTCAACAGGAGGATGTTGAGCCCAACATTCTTGGCTTTCTTCATTGTAAACTGAGTCATAGACAGGTGAGTAGAGGCTGTGTGTTTTACCTCTGTGTGCACTTGAGGCATCAACATGGTGCTTTCCAGCTCTTCCCGGACAGCTGGATTTATCCTTGCTGCAGGTCAATGTTAAGAAAATATATCATTATTTCCTGTGACTTAATAAGTGTTATTGCATTGATTCAGGGTGTTTATAATGACTGTGCATCACTACAGAGCAGTAAACCCAGCTGTTTCTCAGGTATTGTAGATGACATCTTTGCAGAAGAGGAATCTAGGGCAGATTGGCAGTGGGGGAGCCAGGATGACAATTCTGTGGTGATTGGATAGGAGTGGGGTATTTCTGCAGTTAGCAATCAAGAAAAGAAAAAGGAGTAAGCAGCATGCCATGAGTATTATTGTGTGCAGTGGGTTATTGAACAGATTTATGTCCTGTGTGAATTAAGGTGGATGCACAGCAGCAGCTCTGTAGCTTTCTCTCAGCCTTCTGCTGCCACCCCTGCTTCCCCCCGAGCTGTAAGAGATTCTGTAGCATCAGTGCAGCAGACATAAAATGCATCATTCAGGTACTGCCAGGACCTCCTGGAGTTAAAAGAATCACATCTGCAGACAGTTGTGCTGAAGCAGACCAAGATCTGTTCTAGTGTGCCAGGATGAGAATCTCACTGTGAGGCTTTGCTGAGTTGAGAAGATGCAAATGTATTGATTTTTTTTTAAGTTAATGTAGAACTTTTGGCTGTGCTCCAGATTTTCTCCCTTTAGGAAAGGCCCTAAGTATACTATGTATAATTGAAATGTTCTGTTTCACTTGCCTGGAAATTCTCAGATGTAGAAAGGAACACAATGAATATGAGAAGGGTTAAGATCTGTCCTTGTCACACATTTATAGCCTCTTGCTTTCGATCGATCAGGATCTCATCATAACAAGTTCTCACAGAAGGCTGCTGGAAACAGAGGAGATGGAGGTGCTGCCAGGGTCCAACTCTATGAACTGCTACTGAAGATGTTCCAGGAGGGTTTCCCAGGAGGATATTTTGAAATGCTTTTCTGCATCCTTGTACGTGCTTTGGGGTGTAGTTGGTACCATTGTGTCTGTGTGGAAAGTTGGGGGAGGAGAGAGATTTGTTGTTGTTATTTTTTCATGATCCACAGTCTCTGTGTGGTATCAGCTCGTGTCTCCCCACAATTCCTGGGCATGTCCTAAATGCAAAACCTCTTTGTTGCCAATATTTATTTCCTTATGAGTAACTGAGCTGCTTCAGCCTCCCGTTTTCCTCTGACATCCAAGCCATCCCCATCCTGCTTTGGGAGGCTGGATGGAGCTCATCTGTGGCTGGGGGTGATCTGATTGTCAGAGCAGAGACCCTTCTCTCCAATAATCCGTGTTAATTTACCTTGTTCAGAAGGTGAAGCAGGAAAGAGCCTTTTTCTTTTTCCCTTTTGTATATTCTCTTTTTCTCCTGGCCTTTTTTTTTTTTTTTTTTCGTAAAGTTTAACAGGGGTAGAGCCGACTGCCTCCTTTAATTGTGCTCTTAAAACCCCTCTGGGAAATGTTGTGCTCAGCCGGAGCGTGCCGGGGCTGTGCTGACCCATGTTTAGCCGATGCCTGTCACTTCTCATCCACCTTTCCCTTCCACCGCCGTACTCTGACAGCGCGCGGCAGCGCATCCTCTCGCTGCTTCTCCCGCAAGGAGCGGAGGGAGGAGGGGGGGTGGGGGTCTGCTCTGTTTCTCTTTTTCACGGAAACACATCCATGACGCGCACTCGGCCGCGCGCGCCCCCCCCCCTCCCCGCTCCATCAACGTCGGGGCGTTAAAANGCGGAGCCTCCCGCGCCCGCACCGAACTTCTCGCCTTGCCGCCGGCGCGCCCCGGTGCCCGTTCGCTTCGCGCCGGGAACTTGGGGGTGTTCGCTGAAATTCTGGATTATGTTCCTGCTGAGCCGCGCTGCGGGGAGCTGAGCCAGGGGAGGAAGCATGCGGGGCTATTTAATGGTCTTCTGCCTTATTTGCTGCACCGCGGAGGGGCAAATAGTGTATTCCATCGCCGAGGAAACAGAGCGTGGAGCGTCTGTTGGGAACATAGCAAAGGATTTAGGAATAGATGCAGCTACACTTTCAGCTCGGAAATTTCGCATGATCACCGGTTCAAGTAAGCAATATTTTAATATAAATGCCAGCACGGGGGCTTTGTCTGTTAACGAGCCCATAGACAGAGAACAGCTTTGTGAATTAAAGTCTGTCTGTGTTCTGAATTATGAACTCGTGTTAGAAAACCCTCTAGAGCTTTATAGGATGGAATTCAAAGTCTTGGACATAAATGACAACTCCCCCAGCTTTCCCTTAAGTGAATATCATATAAACATGCCTGAGTTCCTGTCACCTGGGGCACGGTTTACACTCCCCAATGCCCAAGATCTTGATGAAGGTGCTAACAGTGTCCAGAATTACACTCTGAGTCCTGATGAACATTTCTGCTTGGAAATGCAGATACGTGGGGATGGGAGTAAATATCCTGAATTGGTGCTGAAGAAAGCCTTAGACAGGGAGCAGCAAGCCACTCACAGGCTTGTGCTTACAGCCAAAGATGGTGGGAATCCTCCAAAGTCTGGTGATGTCCCGGTAATTGTGACTGTGCTGGATACCAATGACAATGCACCAGAATTCGAGCACTCGGTCTACAGGGCGAGTATCTTGGAAAACTCCCCCAGTGGCACTTTGGTAGTCCAAGTGCACGCCACAGACTTGGATGAAGGTCCAAATGGAGAGGTCAGGTATTCCTTTAGCAATACAACTTCTGCTGACTTACAGCGAATGTTCTCAATTCAGCCGCACACTGGGGAGGTGACAGTCAATGGCGTTTTAGCTGTTCAGAGACCCCTTCTCGAGATGCTTATTGAGGCAAGGGATAATGGGGCATTTGGCATGTCCAGCACAGCTAAGCTGCTGGTGGAAATCACTGATGTGAACAATCATGGCCCAGAGATTACAATTACATCCCTTTCCAGTCCCATTCCTGAGGATGCTGCTCCTGGCACAGTGATAGCTCTGCTGAGTATTTTGGATAAAGACCCTGGGGAGAATGGGAAAGTAACCTGCCAGATCTCTGAAAACCTTCCCTTCCAGTTAAAGCCTTCCCTTCAAAACTACTACAGCCTTGTCACCAGTGAGCTTCTGGACCGAGAACTGATCAGTGAGTACAACATCACCATTACTGCCACAGACTTGGGTTCTCCTCCTATCACCACTCAGAAGACTGTTTGGGTGCAGATTTCTGACGTGAATGATAACCCTCCTGTCTTCAGTGCTGACACATTCGATGTGTTTGTGGAGGAGAACAATCCACTTGGTGCTTTTCTCTACCAGGTCTCGGCATCTGACCCTGATATAGGGGAGAATGGACGGGTCTCTTACACGCTCAGGAATTCCACGGTTGCAGGCAGTGCCCTGACCAGCTTTTTGTCTATGAACTTGGCCAATGGGAGCATCTATGCAAAACGTGCCTTTGATTTTGAGCAGCTTAGGAGCTTCTATTTCCAAGTGGAAGCCAAGGACCACGGGTCACCAGCCTTGAGTGCTGCCATAACAGTGAATGTTTACATCTCAGACCAGAATGACAATGCCCCAGCCATCCTGTACCCCACCAGCCAGAATGGCTCTCTAGCTGTGGAAGTTGTGCCCCGCCTGGCTGATGAGGACTACCTGGTGACCAAAGTGGTGGCAGATGATGAGGACAATGCACAGAATGCCTGGCTTTCCTATCACCTTGCCCATTCCTCCGACTCTACCCTGTTCCAGCTGTCGCCGCACACCGGTGAGCTGCGCACCACGCGCTCCATGCGCTCCACTGACTTCCTCAAGCACAAGGTGGTTGTGGTGGTGCGGGACCACGGGGACCCACCTCTCTCCTCCACCGTGACGGTGGGCATCCTGCTGGCTGACACCCTGCCCCAGGCACTGCCAGACTTTGATGACAGCGGGGAGCCACCGCCACTACTCAACGCTACGAACATCTACTTGATCATTTCCCTTGCCTGTGTCTCGTTCATCTTCGCGGCGTTCATCTTCTTCCTCGCCATTATCAGGCTGTGCCGGTGCCGGACTTGCTGCTGCAATGGCTGCTGCTGCCCAGCTGATGACTACAAAAAGTATTGCTACAGTGTGCACATGCTTCCCAGCTCGCACCTCCCACCGGACATGCTGGAGGTCACTGGCGTGGGTAAACTCACCCACACCTACTTGTACAGGGCATCTGTAGGTCTTGGGCCGAGTAACAGCAGCATCCCAAATGGCGATGCTGGGAATGCTCCTAGTGGCTCGAGGTTACAGGTGCCAGGGCCCTGCATCCAAGTGCAGCAGGTCCAAAGTGACCGGTTGAGTGCTGTCCTCGTGGTAAGTACTTCTTCCTTTCACTTTTTTTTCTCCCAGGCACATGGCCTTGTGTCTGCACTAGGTTGTTCAGTGCAGAACATACTGAGGGCGTTTGCAGGAAAAACTGGTGTCAATTCATGGCACCTGAAGGAAATTTCAGTTTCTTTTGTATGTTTCTTAAAGCCAAGAATCTCTTTGGCTGAAATATTGTCATGGAATGGCAAAAGAGATTGGTTTTTTTTCCACTGCAAACATCAAGGGCCTTCAGAAGCAACTGAAGGTAAATGTGTAAGGGAAAATAAATTCCTTGCAAGCCAAGCCATTGTCTTCAGAGAGCTAGGTAGGGGCATGATAAGAGTCCATGTGAGTTTCTAAGCAATGGTGGTTCTAAGATACATGGTAAAGTCTGTGATTTTTTTATATATATATATTTTTTTTGTCCCCATCCTGATATTCCTGACCTTTTTTTCATTGAGGGGGAGTAGTTTGTTGAGCCAAGATGCTGGTTTGCAATGCCCAAGGTAAGTTCGTGGTGGAATAGCTGTAATTCAATGTCCAGCACCTCTTTAGGAAATGTAATTTGTAGTGTTCCTCTCACTTTCCAAGCAATCCATAGGTTTTGTGAATCTGAAATAATTCTCTTCTGAGCCTCTGACCAAGCTGGTTTCTTCTCAGTAGTGTGATGAGTGATTTTGCAGGAGAAAATACCTTCCTGTGACCGCAGTGTAGGGCTACAGGGTGGGCTGTGTCTGCAGCCCTAATCTGCTGGGGTTTGCACTGTTACTTGTCCAAGATTCAGTTTTCTTACATGTATTTTTAATAGGTCCTGTGAGTCATCTTTATAATTTTATGAAGTTTTGAGATGTTTTGCCTGCACTGTCAAGTTCCTTGGTGTGCATAACAGTAACTAACCACTGTTGGTTCCGTCCAGGCACTCTGTGTCTGGTAAGAGCTACTCCAGATGTTTCTAAGGGAAGTGTAAGAACTCAGGTTAGACAGACCTGGTGTAATCTGATTCCTGGTATTGTTTTTTATTCTAGTTTACAGTTATTGGAGGCTCTTTTAAATCCACAGCCATTATGTTTATTTTAACCTTTGAAATCTTTATTGTACATTTAAATATATGTAAAAGCCTAGCCCCTTTTTGAACCTTGATCTAAGGGTAGCTTCAATAACTTATTTGGAATGTCAAATATATATTCATCTTTATATGTATATATATATAAAACACTTTAGTTTATAACTGGTGAATTTCCAAGAAATGAGCTTTTGTAAATATTCCCTTCTAGAAAGGTTCCAAATTGCTCTTAACTATAAAATCAATGAATCATGCCTTCCCTTATTTATCTGTTGACCAGATTTGACTTACACATGATGGTTTTCCTAGTATTTAATCAAAGTCATAATGAGTTTTAAATCCTCTTCTCTGTAGCAGCAGAGGGTTGCACATGTTGTGGGTTTCTCACTTTTCAAAGAGAGGTGTGTGGAATGCTGAGGCCTTGCAAAAGGAAAAGAGTTGGTGCCCTTCCATAAGAAACTGTGGAGTCTAGGAAAACAGCAGTTGGCTGTATGTAAAGAAGAATCCCAAAATCTGCATATTTTGGGAATATAATTGATTATTTGAGGATCTGAAAAACAAAAATGTTGAGTTAGAACCTTTGTAACAGGAAGTTAAGAAACTTTTTGGCAATATCTCAACTCAGAAGGTCTCTCCAAGAACCCTGACAGTGTCTGGGGGGTGTAACTTTGGCTGGAGAGTTGTTCAAAATTGCAAAACTGATAATAATGTTGACATATGTAACAACAACAACAACAAAACCCAAACAAAAAACCTCAAAAAACTGTCACAACTCATTTATTTGTTCCAGTTGAGCAAGATCTGGAAACTCATGTTATCAACACATTAAAGGGCCAAATAATAAGAAAAATGAATATGTATCCCTAATCTCCATAATCAGAACAACTAAAATGTGTCTCATTACATCTCACTCTATTTCAGTCATTCAGGTGACTTTTTAAACTTGTAACATGAGACACCTTTTTAGGAGCTTTTGATAGTGGCCAAAATAAATCCCAGGTGCCAACTTTGGCAATTTTATTTCCTTGGTTTCTAATACTCAGAGATGGGCAACCATAGATATGGCTCACATGGAAAGTCCAAAGGCTTTGCATAACTGAGCTGAGTAGGGGAGCAGAGGCAGAGACTGCAAAAATCCATCCACCCTTGAAACCGAAATTATGTTGCTTATTAATAATTTGGTGCTGATCAGTCTGGTGGCACATATATATATATATATACACACATACATACATATGTTTACCATTAGAAATTTCAATTAAAAAATTAGATTTTTATTTTGAGTGTTGACTAAATGTAGTCTGTAAGTGCTTTCAGACTGATTCATTTGGAGTTACTTTGAGCTTTTGAGGAGGGGTGATTGTATTGCTCCCTAAGAATGTAAATGTAACAAAAAGAACAAATATTTAAAAGGCACTAGGAGCAACTTCATAGTTATCATTCAAAGCACTGAAAACTATTTAAAAATTACAATTTTAGCAGAACTTAAATATACCTGATTTTTAATTCATCTTTTTTTTTAATTGAGGACGTGATTACAATTTTCAGTACATATAAGACAGAAAAGGTCTGCATATTTGAAAAGTTCCTTGAATTCCCAGAAATTTAGACACATTTTCAAAATTTAGGTTGATTCTTCATTCTTGTGCAGCTTTTGCTACCGAATTAAACAACAGCCTTGGATGTGTTTACATATGCAGACACAGGAGACCCATTTATATTTGCTTTTATATTTTCTATTTGGGTTAGAGCTATAAATAGCTCTATGTATGACCATAACAGCAGCAGAGTAAACTGCAATTGTACCTTTTTCAGTATTTTGTTGTGTCTTTTCTGCAGCATGGAATAAAGGGCAGCGAAGTGAAAAGCAAGTGCTTGTATGAGAGACAAAGGCACAAGTGGTGACCAAAGTCAGCAGTGGCTCACTGACTGATTTCTGGGATTGTGATGTAGCCATGGATTGCTGCAGTTCTTTTGTTTGCTTGTGTTGGCCCTTGTGCTGCACAAAAGGCCTCTGAGATATTTCTACACTCAGGGCATAGTGACCTCTCTGCCACTTGGCATTCAATATTTAGGTTACACCCAAAAATAGATGCAAACCTTGCAATGGAGAATGTTTCTCGCTGAACTGTAATGGGAGTGGAATAATTTTGCTCGACGTGGCATGCATTTCCTGTGACAAAAATGGATCCACTTACATTGAGACAGGCTGGCAATTGAGGCTGAACTGCTGCAGGCTAAGCATCAGTGGCTTCCTCACACAAGTGAAGAGCAGATGTGTTTTCAAGCCCTCCCTGTGTCTCATTGTGATGTGAGTAACACAGTCAGATGTAAGAGTGAAGCATCTTCCAAATTCTGTCTGCCAGTGCTAATAACAACCTGTCTAGAACCAGCAGTCTTGTGCCCACATCACAAGAATTCAGTTTTTAGGAAGATTTCTCGGCTTTCAAAAGTTACTCTTGGGGTGAGGCTATGAAAATCCTAGAAGGAGCAATGACCAAAGAAAATTCAGCAAGGGGAAGTGCCTCCTTCTGACCACTCCAATTACCTTTCACAAGGAAGGATGTGTTCAACAAAAAAATGCTGAATCCTGTGAAGGCTACAAATGCCTGGGCTGAAACTTTGCTTGTCTGCTGCCTGCCTTGGAGTGTTATTTTTAGAAGTTGGGAAGAGAGAGTGACAGGAGGAGTTGGTTGAGACAAAGGGCTTGAGGGGATGTGGAGACTAATATGATTGTATTTGGAGATGGGTAAGGTGAAGGGAAGGATGAGGTTGAATGGTGACGTGGGCTGAGGAAGGGTAATCCTTGTATGAAAGCATAAAACAAGAAAACCTAATTTAGATCAAGACCAATCCTTTCCTGTATCAGTCACCATTTAATCTTAAATATTGAGATGCAAAGATTTATATTTTAATTGTAAAAATAATAATTTTAATTACAAATTTCACTAGGCTGTGCCCATTATTCCTATTGGAAAGTTATTCCTCCAAGGCTTTGAAATGCTGTTCTGACATCTTGCCAACTGTTCTTTGCTATGAATTTGTAGACTTCTGATTTTGTGCCAGCAGTTTCCTTTTAGTATGAGTAGTTCTTTCCTTCTTTGCATCTTGCTTTATCCACAGCTTAGAAAGCAACCACATCCTTTCTTAGCCTTTGTTTGACCAAGCTAAATAAGTCAATCTCTTTCAGTCTTTTTTCCTATGGTCACCTCTACACTTATCTGATTATGCTGATATCCCTTCTCAGCATCAGTTTTTAGGTTTTGGATATATATTTTTGCATTTCTTGTAGATATGTGACCAGACATTTATATTTCAGAGAAAGGACTTCCTATGTAGTTAGGAATACATCCTTGCCCAGGTCATGAGTTATACATCACCCAATTCTTCTTGGGAGGCCAATTATCTTCTCAGTAGTTTTAATAAGTTGATTAATTAGTCACATAAGAATTATTGCAGAACCTCTTTGGGGGTAGAGGTGGATGGGTAAGGATTAATACCCAAGATGATTCTTCTGCCCAAATTTATCCATCTAGATGTTTGATGTTTTAGTATTAGATGTTAAAATTCTTAGTTACCTGCTCAGAGCAAATCATCTTTGTTATATGAGTATAGACAAATTCTACAGACAGCACTGAGAGTAAATGAATGACTTTTATCTTGACAGATACCAAGATTTTGAAGTGAGTGATTCCATATGATTTTTCTCTGCAACTGTTGTTAGAATAGCCCAACTTCCCATGTCTTAAACTTTTCAGTGCTGCACTGTATTCAATATTTTACTAAAATCAGAATAGATGAGATAAATTTCTGTTTGTTTCTATTGAGGCAAATTGAAAACCAGTCTAGCGAATTGTTGTCTTAGATAAATCTATGATTATTTTCCTTTCTTTTCAGTGTACTTTCACTTCTTTTTTAGTCCTTCATCCAAATTTTTATCCAAACTGACAGGGTAATGGGCTTGTGGTCACACAGCCTGGATTTCACCACTTGAAATTACTGTCTGCAGTTTTTCTTCAATGAGATTATTCTACTTCAGACTTGACAGATTTATATTTTAAAAAACCCTCAAAAACGAAGCCAAAACAAATTCTCTTTAGTCCTATGCTTTTATTGATCTATGATCTATGAACTATGATCAGTTCTTTTAGAAATCTGTGATGGAAATCAGGTTGTAGGGAATTGAGGATGTTTTAACTCTCAGCGTTTTGGTTGTTCCTTGGTGACAGCAATTTCCATTGCCTTGAGTAATTTGTCACATATTCAATGCCACACTCAGGATACTGAAAACAGAGGAAAATACAGATTAATTGTAATAAAATGGGATGGTGGCTCTAGGGGATCATTGGGCCATGTGTGCCATGCCTTTATACCAATGGCCTGAGCATCCTCTGCTTCCCACTGGAGAGAAGCTGCTGGATTTTAGTGTGGCTCAGTGTAACTGTGCTAATGCTGTGTATTTCTGGGATTACAGCTAGCTTGTTTCAAAATAACAAAAGGAGTTGTGACTTGCTGAAGACAGTTTGAAATTGCAATTAATCAAAAGAATGGCAACAAAATCCAGGAAGTGAAAAGGGGGGAAGCAGGCACATGGGAATCAAGGTATTTAGTTGAGAATTTGTAAGGCAAAGAAACAGGCAGGGCCATAGCTCAAAGATTTGGTGGTATCAGAGGCATTTGGAGAATAAAAGCAAATTTGACCAATAAGGCAAGTGGAAGTTAAATATCAGAGAAAGAAGGTACATTAAAAAAAACAAGAGGTTTGTAGCCTCTAGTCTTTGAGCAGTCTCTCTAAGGAAAATGAACACATTTTTGTTCTTTGGATTCTTTCTTCTCCAAAGGAATGATTTTTATATTTTGATCTGTTAGCTCTTCCATCTCCCCCATGGCTGGTCCCAGTCTGATGGGTCTTGACACTGTGTTTAATGGCTTTTTACTTCTTTCTTAGTCTGCAAAAGTCAAACATCTTTGCACCACCGTCCTGCAAAATCAAAGTTCATGATGTTCCCTCACAAAACCTGTGAGGAGCAGGAGGAAGAGATTGATTCCAGAAGGTTCTGTGGTGTTACTTCTCAACCTTTTCCAATTCCTTTGTTGGGGTCAGAAGCAAGGGAGCAGGGAAGACTTACAGCTGAGTGGGTCCTTTATCTTTTGAACTACACAGCTGTTTGCTCTGTGTCTTGGGAATGTATTTTAGAGAGATTTAGGTTCTGCTCTGTAGCCAGTAGTTGTACAGAAATCAGTGCAATATCCTCATGGTTAAAGCAACTTTCCTTACATGGTATTAAATCCACAGGATTGTAATCATACCTGTAGTATGAAGACATTTCAATATAAGCCTGAATTCAGTCTTTCAGCTTTGTGATCTCAATAAAAGACAGATGTGGAGCTACTGGAGACAGGCCAATTATAGGCCTTTAAGATAACTAAGGGACAGAAACATCTCTCATGTGCAGAAAGACAGAGAGCCAGGACTTTTTAGCCCATAAAAGAGAAGGCTGTGGGGTTGGGGGGATCTTATTAATATAGGAAAATAGAACCAGACCCTTTTCAGGGGTGCCCAGTGAGAGGAAAAGAGGAGGAGGCTCTATCTAAGCTTAAGTAATTTGTTTGTTTTGTTGGTTGGGTTTTTTCCCCTGTGAGGATGTTGAGCACTGGCACAGCTTGCCCAGGGAGATTGTGAAGTCTCCACCCTTGCAGAGATTCAAAAGCCATCTGGACATGATCCCAGACAATCTTCTTTACTTGACCTTGCTTAGGTAGTGGGGTTGGACAAGACAATCTCTAGGGATCCCTTCCAACCTCAACCCCTCTGTGATTCTGTGTTGCCCTTAGTGGAGAAGTTGACTCAGTTTTTTTCTTTGTAGGATCCTAATCTTGTGGAATATGGCCTAGATAAATTCTATTGTCTGTGTATATTCCTCCAAGTGAATAATTTGCTTGTTTGGATGTGCTCTGCTGTTGTGTGTGTGTTTGCTTTTGTTTTTTATTGAACAGTCATGAATACCTGAAACATAATCAATCTCTAAAGCTATTTGTTTTCAATATCATATTGATAAGAACGAGATTTAGTGGAAAAAGGAAGTGATTTCTTCCCTCTAGTCAGAGGAGATATAAGTGCTGCCTTATTTCACCTTTTTGGGGCTGATGAAGTAAAATCACCCTAGCAAATGACTTGTGTAGTCAAAGTTGCCAGCTGGAACAGCTTCAAAGGATCTGGGGTTGTTGGTTTAGGGCTGCTATTTGCACTTTCATCTTTGTTTTAATCTTATTATATATTTGTCGAGGGATTAGAATTAGCAAGTTCCTGTCTTCTCTTTTACAGCACTGTGCTCCTCTACAAAGCATTCCACCTCTCTAATGCCTCTCACCTTATTTAAAAAACTACAGGAAAAATTAACCTGAGCTAATACAGGACATGGAAAGATGCCAATTTGATCGTGGTCAGAGCAGAGCTGCAGAATACAAATGTGCACCGAAAAATGTTATCACTTTGGAGCTCAAACTCTGGCAGGGCCTTTTGCCATTGTCATGTCATGTTGTAGGAAAAAGTTTTCTTCACTCAACCCACTGAAAGAGGAGCCAGAGGTTTTTGAATAAAATCCCAAACCATCAAGCTGTCACTGTTCTATGAATTTATAGTTCATCACCAAGTGTTTCTCTTCTGTTTTGTTTGTGTTCTCATCCGGGATAGGGGGAAATGTTGGTAATGTAGGTAATTGGGGTTCCTGGAAAGCTTGTAAAACTCTCAGTATTGGATTTAACTTGATTGGCTGGGAAAAAACGAAATGTAGTGGCTGCCCAAAACATTTAAAAAGTCAAAGATGACATTAAATGCCCCTACTCTCTCCTAACTTTTTGTGTAGAACAGAGATCATGTTAGAACAGAGGCAGCAGGAGGGACAGAGTTACAATAGCTATGATTCTGTTGTAGGTTTTTCCCCCTGAAAACATTGACACATTTTTTCTCCTTTGTAAAAAAATACATTGGCTCTAAATTAATCATAGTCTTGGCATAAGTGTTTTATGTGTGCAGTCTGGAAAATCTCCATAATTTGTGGCCATTTCAAATACATTAACAATCTCAAACAAATGTAGATTGCATTATCTCATAACTTATTACATCTCTGTACCCAGGGTTTCCAGTCACCTCAAAGGCAGCAGAATTTTTCTATTTATCAACCATAATGCTGTATATTTAGACTGTTCCAAATCTATATTTGGCTACTGCTAATGTTCAAGCCTGGTTTGCTTCCAATAAAGATGGTAGAATTTGATATATAAAAGCGTTCTGCCTTAAAAACACTTTTTAGTTACTATTATAAATAGTGTTGAGTCACTTAATATCATGCATTTTTAATGTGGTAATAATTCTTCCAAAAGGTTTGTTTTTCAAAATACTTTCACAGATAAAAAAATGGACCAGCAGCAATTACTGCCAAGGATAGCATCTTGTACCCAAAGATCCAATCTTAATTTGCTTCCAGGACCAAATCTGTGTTGTTTACAGGGGGTTATTGTGCTTAAACAAAAGGTTAATGGTTTAACCTTCTGAATGATCTTAATAATCTGAATAATCTTCTGAATGGTTTAACCATCTGAAGAGATCTCCCACCTTAGTAATAGGAGGAAAAGAAGTTCAACAGAGCAACTTTAAAACTGTTCCATTTTATTTAGTGAAACCAATTGCCATTGGTGGTCTTGGAGCCATAAATGTCTGTATTTTCAGCTCTGTCCACTGTTGAATGAACAAAACCTTTTCAACATTTTAGGCTGTGTTTGTTCAGTTGCTTACTACAAAAATGGTGTGATGCATAGAAACCCTGCCATGATAGACACCCTCAAGTCCCTCAGGGTGGTGATAGGTGGGGATTACCTGAGATAGGTGGGGATTACCTGAGATAGGGGGGGATTACCTGAGATAGGGGGGGATTACCTGTGATAGGTGGGGATTACCTGAGATAGGTGGGGATTACCTGAGATAGGGGGGGATTACCTGTGATAGGTGTGAATTACCTGAGATAGGGGGGGATTACCTGTGATAGGTGTGAATTACCTGTGATAGGTGGGGATTACCTGTGATAGGTGGGGATTACCTGTGATAGGTGAGGATTACCTGCTATACAAGTTTGACTGAACGTTTTGATCATTTCCCAGACTGAGGGCAGTGGGAAACAGTCTTTTTGCTTATAATAAAAGTATCACAGAATTGTATCATAGAATGGCCTGGATTGGGAGGGACTTAGAGATCATCCAGTCTGAGCACTTCTGTCGTTGGCGGGGGCACCTTCCACTCTCCCAGGTTGCTCCAACCTGGACTTGGACACTCCCAGGGATGGGGCAGCCACAGCTTCTCTGGCCAATCTCTTAGTGCCTCATCACCCTCACAGGGAAAAATTTCTTCTTAATATCCCATCTAGCCCTGCCCTCTGGCAGAGGGAAGCCATTCCCCTTGTTCTAGAACTCCATACTGTTACAAATATTCTCTCCCCATCTTCTTTTTAGACTCCCTTCAGGTACCAGAAGGCTGCAGTTAGGTCACCCTGAAGCTTCTCTCCTCCAAGCTGAACAACACAAATTCTCTCAGCCTTTCCTCATAGGAGAGGTGCTCCATCCCTGTGATCAACCTGGGGGCCTCCTCTGGACTCTCTCCAACAAGTCCTCGACCTTCCTGTGCTGGGGACCCAAGGGCTGGAGGCAGCTCTGCAGGTGGGGTCTCACCAGAGGCAAGAAGAGAGGCAGAATCCCCTCCTCTGACCTGCTGCCCATGCTGCTTTTGATGTGGAATGTGTCTGATCTTTCTTTTAAATATCTTGCTGAAGTATGTTTTGGAAAAAGGACTTGGTATTAGTCGTGAAGTGGTCTTTGTGTCGTGCTCGATAGCCATTAAGAACTGCTAAGTTTGGCTGAGTTACAAGCTTTTGAGAAATTATTCTTTACTCTACTTGGTAGATAATGGCAAGAGCTGGAAAGCTCAGTTCCCTCTGAGTCCTGCCAGCAGAGAGCCCTGATCCAGCCAAGAGCTGGCAGGACCTTCTGATAATTGCAGTTGTATGATTGTGGCCCAGATCAAAATTGAAGCTGGGGCTGGAAGTGAGGGCAGATGATTGGGAGATAAAAAACAACAAATGAACAGAGTGCCCAGCCTTGGACCAGGGTGCAGGGAAGAGGAGGGTCCCTAATTCCAGCACAGAAAGTTTGGAAATGTGAGTCCTGGACGTGGGTGGCGTTGAAGGCAGCACCTTGTCTGTGGCAGCTTGTTTCACAATGCCACCAAAAACATATTCAAGGAGGGTAAGAAACTAAGAGAAGTGAACAAATATCAAAGATGAGCATAAATAGACAGCTTAACTAATTGCATGATGCAACAATTAAACAGAAGTATCACAGTGGAAGATAACAGATTAAATATCTGATACCTCAGCAATCTAATATCTTCTTTCTTCTCATACTTTCACCTGAAGTAAAGATGCTTTATTTCAGAGATTACAGCAAGGCTGAAGATTGTACAGGCTTTTGTATTGCAGCAGTATAAAAAACCCCAGAAAATAACCCATCAGTGTTAAAATTTGGCAGAGTTCCCATTGTGGGTGAATTTAAGTGCCAGAATTCTTGAATGAAGGATTAAAGGAGAACTGAAAGTCTTTGGTGAAAATACAATGTCAAGATTGCTCCCAGTGTTTGTACAGCAGAAAGGTAACTGTGGTGTTCATGGTTAAAGGGTCAAGTACCCAAATGATAGCAATATAGATTGGTTTGTACCTCCCTGTCTTTCAAAACCTCTTTTTCTCCCTGTTTTTATTTTGTCCTCACCAATGCTTGTCCCTTTTTCCTTACCTTCTCCTGAGGTCTGGTTCCTATTCTCAGAAATGTTTTCAGATTTCACTCTGATTTAAAATACATAAACCCCTGAGAGAGGGACCAGACCTAGTCTCCTGTTTTTCCTGAACCAGCATGCAGAACCACACTGCTTTTTGTGTTCTCACAAACCTTGGCTTTGCTGGCTGAAGACTGCATCTCTTTCTGCAGAAATGGTAGTGGCTTGGGGGGATATGTCCTTCTCAGTGAACTGGATTTGAAGGCCTCTAAACTTTGCCTTTAACCACTGTTCAGTGTGATAAAGAAACCCAGGAGGTACACTGGTGCTGCTGGACATAACTTTAGTTCTTCCCTAACCCTGTGGCCAGTAATAGTTTGTATTCCAAACGTGTGATCCTAAAATCTGTCTCCAAAGAGCTCAGTTTGCAAGGAATATCAAATGCAAAGAATCATGCTGAGACACTGCAGGTTTATCTGGTTGTGGAGGACAATGTTTTGATTAGTACAAGGAGAGGGGATTGATTTCAGTGGGTACATTTGATATCATCATCCCCTGCTTATCTCTCAGAGTCTCACATGTCCTGCTGTGGTTTCTCTGTTCAACGATGGAAGAAATCCGCTGAGCTCAGCTGAGTTGTTAGAAGCTGGAAGCCTGGTGTCATTTGAGGTGTGCCAGGGCTAGCAGATGTATTCTGTAAGATTGGGAGATCTGTGCCCTTCTGGAAGGAGCAGCTGAGGACCAGGCAGGATGCCTTGTCCTCTGCATCCCACAGCCACTGCCTGTGGTTGCAGGAACAGGTACAAACGTTGTGGGTTTCCCTCAGTACACAAAAATGTTTGGTTTTGCCACGTGTTATGATCCATGCAAAATGCATAATTAGTACTGCAGCACTAACTCATGCTAAACACCAGATACAGTCCAGCTTTTAAAGGAATTTTTCATTAGGTCAATCACTCTGATCTATTCAGTAAGAACTCTTGAGCTCAAGGAAACAAATATTGAACTCTTACTAAATTCAAACCATAAATATTTTGTGTCACTGAGGTTTTAAGAATTCCAAAGGGAAGTTTGAAAAGAGATTTGCTTAATGTTTACTTAAAAATCCCCAAACACTCATCTCCCTTCAGCACCTAGTGCAAATAATAAATTATACATGTGCATATGTACCTTATTGCTTGAGACTACCCAAGTATCCTTTACAGTAGTGCTTTAAACCCTGCTGTGGCCATTTGAGCCCAGATATTGCTGACATCTTAGGAACCAATTAAGATACTTGCCAAAAATCATGAAGTCCCTGATGTAACAGTGAACAGAACCCAGCTCCCCTGACTTCCTGCTTTTATGGCATGTGATCAATTGCTTCTGCCTCCATCTCTTCTGTCTCTCAAGACATCTGCTTTTGTCTTGTCCTGATTTCTAAAGCCCCCAGTTTAGCTCCAGGGTATTTTTTACCCCTTCTTGTTACAGCATCTCCCTTTTTCTTTGCTTCCCCTTCAAAAGTACTCTCAGATGCCATAAATCAGAGGTGAACTTGAACTTGCACTGGTGAATCTGACAGAGCTATCACAGAGGTGTTGAAGCTGGGCATACAGGTCCTGAACTGGTGGCTTTCCATCATCATCTTAATACCTTGGCCACTGTTTCACACCAAGGTGTGCCTGTCAGCCTGTGCAACACAGGATATTTTTTCATGCCATGCTGCCAAATCCTCTTTTAATAGTGTGTGACATTGCAGTTCTTGTGTTTCCTTAAGTCTGTTCACCACTGCCTCATTCTCTGCCGCCGTACCCATCCAGGGAATGAGCTGAGAGATGTTGCTGACTGGTCCCATCTCATCTCCCTCCTGCTCTGCTCCTTGCCACCCCTCCAGCTGCCTGGAGCTTGTCCTGCTCTCCAGCAGCAATAGCAGCAGTGAGTGCCAGAGGCTGAGGAACTGTGAGGAAGGATGCAGGAGCTGGTGCTGGTGTCTGCATGTAGATAGAGAAGTGGACTTGTGATGCCTTAAATGGCTCCCTAGAAACAGAGAGCAGAAAGGAATAAAGGAATAAAGGAGGGATTGATTGGAAAGGCCTTCAGAGGTACACTCTGGGCTCCAGAGGCTCCTGCCTCAGTGCATCCCAACATGGACAAGGACAGCTCCCGAGTTCTTCCCACTTGGATCTCAGCATCAATTCCCCAAGCAGAAGCCAGGCAAGGATGGAATTTGCCCAAGCTTGCCCCCCTGTCCCCAAGATTGTGGTTTGCAGTTCTTGTTGGGCCTAGGAGGGTCTGGGTGTCCTTGGAGAGCTGGAGAGGCTTTGTTGTGTGTGTGTGAGCATGAGAGAACAGCACTGAACAAGCTCCAGGGAACTGCAGAGTGACACTGGGAAGTACAGTGTAACTGGATTTGAAAAATATAAAAGTTAAGACCTAAGGCATCACTTGGAGCAGAGACCTCATACACCTGTGCCTCAGCCCTTTCTTAAAGTCTCTCTGGGTTGTAAAAACCATTATTGCTTTTTCTTTGGGCCACTCCACAGGGTGCTGTCTGTGTTTTTAACTTGGTTGCTCACAACATCTTCTGGCTACTGCAGTCTCATCCTTCCAGTCCTGAAGTCTTACCTCTCTCAGGGTCTGACCTTGCAAATTCAGTCTCACACAGAAGAATCTGGAATTATTCTGTAGAAAATCAGGATTACAGAAGTAAGTGTAAGACCTTGTGGCAGGGAAAAGTGATTTTCTTCTGCAACATCTCTGAAGTTTCCCACCCTCACTCATTACCTTACTAGATTTTGCACACCCACACCCACATACTCCCAAGCATCAGTGCCTGATGGTCACTGGTGACCAGGATCACTTGTGTGCAATGCTTTGGGACAAGGGACATTGGCTGTCATGGCTCACAGTCTCATTCAGTTGTGATAAGAGGCTGATCTGGGACTGGTCACTGATGCCCATTAGCAATGGGTGCTGTTTCAGATCTTTGCATCATTCTTTCATTTCACCTTTTATAGTCTTAAGTAAAATTCTTTCATTTCATGGTTCTCTTGTATTCTGTTCATCTTAAGGCTCCAGTTCTCTTCTCTATCTTCCTGACAACTTATTTTAGGTAATTTTCCTCCTCTTCATTCATTTGGATTAAAACCTCATATATGGTCCTGTGTAGCAATTAATGCATTATTTTCCAATTATTTCTTATTTTGTATTTTCTTTGTGTGCTTGCACACTTGCACACACTTAGAGTCCTACTGCCTTTATACTAATCCTAAATATATATATTTTTTTCAAATCTCTGCATGCAAAAGGAAAGAAAGTAAATGGGTGCAAGTCAAATACCATGGATTACAGACAGGAAAAAAATTCAGATTAATTAGAGGTAATGAACTCAAACTATTGATAGTGTTCACAAGAAATGAGGAAGCTAAAGCTGGGGCTTCTTTTGCATAGAATTATTATCAGATTATTTTGGTACATTATCAGGTGCCACTTGGAAGTGCACAGTTGGAATCCAATTCTCTGTGCTGTTCTGATAACCTTATTAAATATGACTGAGATTGTAAAGTACAGAAAGGGCATAAAATGGCTGAAATGTAGATTCCAAGTCAACAGAGAAAAATCCCCAAGCTTTTGCACGTCTGTTTAGGAGAGGGTTGGGAGCAAGGAGGGTGTGGAATCCCACTGTGAGCCAGCACCCAGCAGAGAAACACAAATATAAACCAAAATAATTTAGCAGAGAATGTAAGTCAGGGTCAAATGCTGCTCCTGGTTCTGCTGAGTAAGGAAATCAATGGGACGTGTCCTGAGGTCAGATAATATCAGCAGAATCTGCAGTATTAACATTTTGCCCATCATATATGTGGCTATAGGTTATAAATAGTCCAAGAACAGCACAGTTTGGGCAGAAGGATTTTTGTAATAGGATTTGAAGTAAAAATCTTCTAAGCTCAAAAATGCCTGCTGAGAATTAGCAAACAAAATGAAATATTTTCCTGCCCTACTTTCCTTGCTTAGCCATTCCTGTGCAGACACATGAAACACAGAAAGCTGGGCAGCAGAATATTGGTCTTATTTAAAAATCCTCACACATTCAGTATATTTTGTGGGGTCTGTGCTCTAATCCCCTCCTGCTTCCTTTATGGCTCTCAGCTGCTCTTTAGAAGAGTTGAAGGGGTTTAATTTTCTATCTGGCTACATGAGATGTGGGATGTGTATGAGAACTGTAGGCAAAGATGTGCAACTGAGAGTGGAACTGCAAAGGGAGTAAGAGCAGAAGGTTCTTGGGTATTTGCTCATGTTGCTCAACAAAGTCTTTCCCATTTGTGCTAAAAGCTATGTGGATTCTGTGATGGAGACTTTCCTCAAGAGGAGAAAACAGGGGAAGAAGAGATTGAGGGCAGACCTCATAGGAATCTGCAATTTCCTCTTGGGGGCAGGCACTGCTCTCTGCTCTCTGGTGACCAGTGACACGAGGGGAGGTTTAGGAAAAGGTTCTTCACAGAGGGAGTGGTTGGGCACTGCCCAGGCTCCCCAGGGAATGGTCATGGCACCAAAACTGCCAGAATTCAAGGAGTGTTTGGACAACACTCACAGGCACAGGGTGGGATTGCTGAGGTGTCCTGTTCAGGGCCAGGAATTGGACTTCAATGATCATTATGGGTCCCTTCCAGCTCAGGATATTCTGTGATTCTATTTCTCCTTGGGGTCAAGTTTCTTCCTTCCCACCATGTAGAGAATTGCAAATCTAAACAATGACTGATGCTGAGCCAACCATGAAAGGCTGGAACCAGACGTGCAGAGGTTCACTCCACACCATATCTGGCTTGTCTGTTGTGGCAGCTGTGGTGAGTACAACCTGTACCCAACCTGTGTTTGTGCTGGTGAGCTCTGGAAGCCCAGAGCACCACCTTCATTGTTCCTTTGGTTGCTCATCCATTCTACAGCAAGGACTTTGCATGATACACTGATAGCTCTGCCTTTTCTGGCTTGGTGATGGCTGAGCCTCTGGCTGCAGAAAGCTTGGGACCTCTGTCTGACTGCACCAACCAGAGGTAGAGGTCATGATTTGCTTCACTTCCATGTTTTAAAAAGCATAGCTCTAATGATTTAATTTCCTGGAAAAGTTGACGTTGACTTTGTCCAACATCAAGAAAAGAGCAATCAAGCAGTTAATTCTAAAATATAACCTTGAAAGGGAAAGTCATCTCTACACTTTTAAGTCTGATTAAGTAGAACTTGTTCTATTAATTTGAGAAATTTAGGGCAGCTCTGCACAACTTAGTAAAAGAGCATTTGAGGTCTGATTTTAGATTGAGAAAATCTGTCCATCACTTCTGTGACGCTTTACATATTTAACTTCAGGAGCAAGTTATATCTTGGTGCTGTGAAAGAATATCTTGGTGGTTTGAAACAGACCCTTGTAGTTCAGAGCTAACCTCCCATACAGCTTTGGAGTAGAGATGTGAAGAGAGTAGGAAGAAATTCTTCCCTGTGAGGGTGGGCAGGCCCTGGCACAGGGTGCCCAGAGAAGCTGTGGCTGCCCCTGGACCTCTGGAAGTGTCCAAGGCCAGGTTGGACATGGCTTGAAGCAGCCTGGGATAGTGGAAGGTGTCCTTTCCCATGGCAGGGGCTGGAATGAGATGAGCTTTAAGGCCTCTTCCAACCCAAACCATTCAAAGTGTTACAGAGAAAGAAAGGACAGAAATGTGACTCAGCTGCTGGAAAAAAAATTGAGCAACATGAACACGGCTTAGGTGTATCCCCTGCATGATCCAACCATCCTCCAGTTGTGCATCTTAGATTTCTTCTTGTGTCTGGGGCTGTCTGGAGTGGCTGCAGTGAATGTGTATTGGGAGGCATTCCTGTCTAGGGAATACACACAAAACACTTCAGTCACGTTTAAATTGTCACACGGGACTGAAGTTGCAGGTAGGTTGGTGAGAGAATGCACCTGGTATTACAGCCCAGTTGTAGGTGAATAGGTTAATGCCTGCTTCAGCTGGTGTTCTGAAAATACCAGGAAGCAGAGTGGTGGCAGGTGTGAGACTGTGAGTCTGGGCTGGGAGCTCTCTCCCTCTCCCGGTGAAAGGTCTGCAACATTTTAGAAGTGTTAAAGATGGATTAGGCAGGCTTGTAAAAGGAAGTTGCAGTGAAAGTATCTGTGAATTACAAAAGCACGAGTTAACTGTTCAGTACAAGGGGTGATCCTGTTAGCTGCCTTAGTTAGGGCAGCTGCTGAGGAAAGGAGATCTTCACATTTTTGTTTTGTGGCTGTGAACTGAATATGATTGCCCAAATACAGGGCTCGATAAATTAAGCAGTGAAATCAAAGCTTAAAATACACTTCCGTGACTTAAGTTTATCATTCTGTAGCTTGATGTACTTTCATGGATTAAGAGAATTCATGGAGATGTTTTTAGGAAATGCGACAAACCTGGAAATATCATTAGTGAGCAGGAGGGCAAGAAAGAAAAGTGCAAATGAAGGAGGAGAAAACACCAACCTCCCAAAAAGCAAAATCTGATCCAGCACAAGGTGTGCAGGTTACAATTAAGGCATTGACAGTCAATACTTCCAACAGACTCAAAGGCAAACTCAGGTCATCGTTAAAACACTGTGATTTCAAACCTACAGGATTGCCAATTCCTTGTTAGATCCAAACCAGGCAGACTCAGGTTTAGGTTGTTAACTTCTAAGAGACACTTAGGAGTAAGCAGGGAGTATAAACAAAGCTAATAGATGTAACTCAGCATGTGTTTTCAAGAGAGGGAATCCACAGTACTTGGGTACTTGTATAGTCTTTAATAATACAAACCTGATCTCTTTTCCCTATTAAAGAGAAGCACTGACAGCTCTAAAGAAAATGCCTTTGGTCTTTCTCAGCAGTGAAGAAGGTGACTGTTCCTCATATTACTCCTTGCCTGTACTTTTGATTCTTGCCCTCTATTTTTATACCTAGGTCTCCATTTCCATTGGTTCTGTGCCACTGTTTGGTGCTTAGCTTCCTACTTTATCTGAATTGTGTAGACAAAAATGAAGGGAAAAGGAGACATCAGCATACCTTATCAGCATCATTTTGGAACAAGGTGTATTTCTTGTATAGCCACAAGGGCAAATGCAAAGCTCCCAGGAGACTGAGGGGAGTGAAATATGGAAAAGCAACAGAAATGGAGAAAGTGAGTGGACATCCTGTGGCCTATAATGAGGGCACTTCTTAAGAAATTGAGCACAGAAGTTAGACCTCCTTAAAGCACAAAACTAAATTAAGTCTTCAGTTTCTGGGCAATTGCTTACTCATGTATGAATTCATATGTATATACTCAGTTAAATATTCAGATAGTTTTGGGAGGGTCAGAGTTACCTTGTAACCTTATCCCTGTTCTCAAACTCTAAAGAGGGGTGTGCAACACATGTGAATACAAGTCTGAAGTAAGGCAGTAGCCAGAGCTGAGAAACAAATTAAATTATGATCACCTGGAAGAAACTTGTTTGACTAGAGTGTGTCTCATGGCCAGTTTGCTGAGCTGAAATTTAGTGGTGATTGCTTGAGCTGGAGAATCACAGCCTGCATGGAAGAGTGGTAAACACTGTGTCTCTAAAGAGAGATAATGGTGATAAAGGAAAACACACCAAGCAAAACCTACACGAAAATATTTGGCAGTAGAAGTAACACTTAGAGGCTTGGTGGTGAAAGGTGAAAGTTATTTCGTTGGTGTCCAAGTTGTTAATGTCCTTCCATTCAGAATGGCGCAGTATGTGACATTATGCACAATAAATTACAAAAGCATTTTTAAGTCATCAGAAAAACATAGCAGAAGACAGAATGAGTCACACATATCCATCCTTAAAGTTTAGACTAGAAGTGAGAAATAATTTCATGTACTCTGGCGATCAGGAGAAGAAAAGAATTTTTTTTCTGTTTATCTTTGTGGTTTATCTCAATTGAAATTTATGACACCAATCCCTCTCCAAACCTAACTCAAATTTCTTTACATGCCATTTTCTAGAACAAGCAAGTACATCACTGATACCTTAGGTTTCAACTTTTATATTTTTCCAATCCTGCACTGCCCAGTGTAACTCTGAAATTCCCTGGAGCTTGTTAAGTGTTCTCTCATGCTCACACACACACAACAAAGCCTCTCCAGCTCTCCAAGGACACCCAGACCCTCCTAGGCCCAACAACTGCAAACCACAATCTTGGGGAGAGTGGGGCAAGCTTGGGGAAATGACATAATTAGCAAAAGTTTTAATTGGTGAATTTATGCTGATATGCAAATGGACCAAACCTATAAAGGTGTGAAGAACTCGTGACTTGTCCTCCACCTTGGGATCCACTGAGGCAGGAGCCTCTGGACCCCCAGGGTGTGACCTTTGAAGGCCTTTCCAATAAATCCCTCCCTTACTCCTTTATTCCTGTCTAGTCTCTGTTTCTAGGTGGCCATTTAAGGCATCATCACTGCAAAGAAATTGTGACCTAAATACAAACAGGATTTTTCCTGGCTGTTTAGCAGCCTTGGTTCCCATAACAGCAGTGTTTTAAATAGCCTGGCTCCTGATGCTTGTGATACAAAAAGAAATTCTCACCAGTTAGATTCCTACCAATGGGAAAATGGATTTAAGGAAAGACACGAAAGAACTGAGCCAATCCAACAGAGCAATTTGGCACGGAACCTGTCTATTCCAAACATGGGAGAGGCAGGTTCCAAATGAAAATAAGACTTGTCAACAAGTAATTCAAGTGTGGAAGATGACTGGGACAAAGGAGCAAAGAAGTTTGGTGCAGAAATGAGTGGTTCACATTCACTCAGGGAGGCATTCTGCAGCATTTTTAGGAAAAGTGGGAATCCTACATCCCTGAGAAATTCCATACAGAATGCAGACCATAACCTGCCTTTATGTTGCTGTATCTCTAGGCAGTATCTTCTTGCTCAGATAGTCCTTGAGGCATGGGAAGGCACCAGAAAAAACCCTGTACAGTCTCCTTCAGAGAACAGTGGAGGGGGGACCTCACTGAAATAAGTAAGGTTGCAGAAGGTTGCAGGAATCCTAAGAACATGAAGTCAAAAATGGGGTTGCACTGAATAAGTCGTGTGAGTGCCCCTTGAAAATACCAAAATTTTTTTTCCATAGACCTCATAAGTACCCATGGACTAGAAGATGGTGCTAGTCTCCCATCTCACAGGAAAAAACTGTGTATAAGAAACTGCACAAACTCATAATTCCCTTACCATTTATTGGTATTGTTTTCTGCTTCGGTTGATGTAATCTGGCCTATGACTGATGGATGTTCCTTTCTCTGGACTTGATTTAATTCTAAGTAAGGCAGATAGATTGCAGGCACCAAATACAAGCAGGCACATAGAGGAAATCTAGTTTTTTCTAGAGAATGACACCACTTACCTGTTTGTTAATGGCTAAACTATGGACTTTGTGGATTTGTCTCCCTAGTTTTTGCACAGTTGTATCAGTAGGCTGAAACTGTTTTTATACAGTATTAAAGCAATCTCATTGCTACTAAAAACCTGTGTACTGTGAAGTACATGCAGAAATCTGGAGTGCAGTGCTTGGAGCTGTGTCTTCCCAGCAGTTTAGAAAGGAGCTACATCCTGACACTGAGTCATTGAATCCAATGTTTAAGGGATATGAGTTTTTGAAAGTGAAATTATTTACAAAGAAATAAAATGTCTTTTCAGATGTCAAAACAACTTGGAGTTCTTCAGTTTACACGTTGTACTTTCACATCTTTCTGGTTTTTAATATGTTTTTCTCTCTCCTTCTGCAGTATGAGACTCAGAAATAGCCAGAGGAGGGACTTTGAATAGTGTTCTGCAATGAAGCAAATTCAACACAAATTTATTGCTGCTGCCCAAGCAAGTTTATGAGAGCCTTGTTACAACTTTATAGAAAAAAAATTGCTTGTATAAGTGTGATTTGAAATGGATGAACTTTCCAAGGGCCTAAATGCCTACAGAACTGTATCTGTATATAACTGTATCATTACCAAGAGAAAAATCTGCACAGACATGTTTCTGTGGCACTGCATCAGGCTGCTACTAATTCAGGCATATCCATATGTAGAACTGTTTCAAGGAAGACTCGCAGACAAAAGTGAGGATTTTCCATACAAAAATAACTATATTACTCTGGCTGCTGGGGTAGATACGTATCAATGTACAACCATCTTGAGATGTACTTGATTTTCTTGTGCAGGACTTGATAAAATCAGTATTCTTTGCTCCACCTGCGTGTTTGTACTTGTACCATTTAATTTAGCCAAGCTAATTAAAGCGGTGCAGTTTTTGTATGTCAGCAAATGCCAGAGGCCTGTGTATATAGATACTGCATGCAGGCAGTATCCAATCACTCCAGAGGTTATCAGGTTTATCAGCTGCTTTTGCTGCAGGGATGAATCCTGATCCTCTTGCTCGTGTGCATTGTTCTGAACTCAGTGGGTACATTTTTCTTTAGTGAGATTTGAAGGTGTTTCAAAATTTTAATGCTTAGATGAAATTTCAAGAAATTACTGAAAAGAAAAGCTCTGGAAAAAAAGAAAATTAGGAAGCCCCTAAGCCTTGATTGAATTGAAACTGAAATAACATTTTTCTGTGTTTCAATTTTTGTCTATTACTAGAAAAATCAATATTACTACAGACCAGATCCTGAAGTGTTTTCTCAATTGAAGTTTTTCCTGAATTAAAAATCATGGTCTTCAGGACTGACTCAGCATTAACACTGAAGCTGATGGAAATAACTAAAATTATTATGACCATTGATGAATTTTATATAGATTTAAAAGGACTTGGGGAACATTTAATCAGAACAGAACACATTTTGGTATATCTTTTATCCACTCTGTAGTCACCATTAACTTCATAAAGCAAGCATTTTGAGAAAGACTGTGACATTTGTGCAGTGTTACCATAAATAAGCCAAGCTATAATATCCATTTATACAATGATTATCAGAGTAATATTTTATTGGTGCTATAAAACATACAAAAAAAGCAAGAAGTCAGACAATCTTCGATCTTACAATTGTGAAAGTAGGAAAAATTTTTCCAAGAACTTGAGGTTGAGAGACATGTTTGATGGGAATGAAAACATTATGGAATATGTGTGTATTGTCTCTGTTCTATGTTCTGTGGTGGTTTGCAAAACTTTGGCTGTGCAGAGACTTAGCTGACCACTGAGACACAGGGTGTGAGGAAAGATGCACTGAGTTAATGTGTAAATAGTGAGATGGGTGAGGATCTGAGGGTTCATCAGCCCTTCCTTGTTGAAATACACTAGACCAGAGCCTGAATATCTATCAAAAGCAACTCACTGAGGTCAATAAACAGAGTAAAAGATTCCTTGCTGGTATTAAACCTCCCTGGATGTATGATCAGTGTGTTTCATTCACACAGAGTAAAATCAACTTGTGGTTGGAAAGCTATTGCCCACAGAGATGAGTTTTATCTTCCCACCACCTCCTAGCCACGGGCATTGTCCATTTACTGCAGAGCCTTCATCAACACATTCTTTAAGGCAGGGCCTTAGATGTTGCTGATGTTTCTTGGCCTTTTGCTGTTGTTTTGTATGTTTGTTAGAGGACTTTGTGGGTGTACACCTGGAGGTGTGGGGCAGAGGTGGTCTGTGGACTGTCTAGGTGAAATCACTGTGTGATTGTTTGGAAAACTGAGGGTGTCTCTCTTCAGGCTTCTGTCTTACATGATGGCTGCAAGTTGGTTTGACACATGGCTGTATAGTCCACGTATGTCAGTGATGCTATAACTTTTATTTTTATTGCATTCAGCAGGGTATTGAGTTCTTTGAGGGGTGGAGTTTTAATTTTTTTGTTTTGTTGGTTAGGTTTTTTGATGTTGGGTTGTTTGTTTTTTTTTTTTTTTGGTGAGGCTTTCAAGGTATTTTGCTCCTAGTCTGTGAATACTGCGATCTTGAAGGTGGGTACCTAGCCAAAAAGTTGAAGTTAATTTTTTTCTAAGTGTTTGGCTCCTGGCAACTGGTTGAAATGGGCAATTTTCCAGGCGTTCTAGGCACTTGGCATCTCTATCTGCTCTTGTTGGTCTGCACAGACCTACATTTATCCTACTTAAAAATATAAACAGGATTGGGTGGTTCGACAGCAGTAATTGCAGACACTGGGATACTGGGCATATTAGAATAAATATGATGGCAAATGGGCCACAAAAATGGGCTGAGAATAAAGGAACCATCAGCCAAAATGGGGTAATAGTGTCTCTTTTTGCAGAGGTAGCCATAGATAAAAGTTGATAGATTGGTAGTAGTTCTTAGTGGTGCTGAGTCAGAACGAGGGCAGTTGTGCTCCAGGGTTTGTGCATCAGAAATGTTAGAGTAAAAACTTTAGAGATTTGTTCTCTAGTGTTCTCAAAAAACAATCAATGTGGTGAGGTGGGTACCCAGGCCAACAAAGGGCAATGAATGAGGTTTTAGCTGAATGCTGGGGTCACCTCCTTCCTTTGATAGACCAGCCTAATCCAGAGAGGATTTTTTGGATGTTCCAAAAGACTCTGTGGGGGAAGAAAGGGAAGAAAGCAAAAGGGAAAAAAACCGCTTGTAGACAAATGGTTTCTGCATTGGATAGTGCGTATAACATGGTTATGGAGACAAAGAGGACTATAGCCTATGGTTTGTCTCATTAAATGTCTCACCTTAGTGACTTAGGTGGTGTATGAATGAGTGCCTAAGTTTATTGTCTTTGCTGGGACTTGTGACATTGGGGTAAAACTCATTGCAGGTGCATCCTCACCCTCACTGCTGTTTGTTCAATTTCATGACCGTTTTTTGTCAGTCCTCTGACACAAGGGTAGAGGAGAAAAAAACTGTAACTGGAAAGCAGATCATGTTCCATCTTCTCTGCAGCTGCACCTGATCACCTTGAGTCTGTGCATTGCATTGGATGAGAAACTGAGGCTCACCTTAAATTGTAACTCATGGGTGTGACTTGCAGAATTCTCTCAGCCGAGCGGAGATGGGTGGGAGCAGCGCAGGGGTGCCCATAGAGGTTGGGCAGGGAGATGGTGCTGCAGCAAGGATGAATCTCCTAGGGAGCAGAGGGGCAGGTCTCCAAGAAAGAGGTCGTCAAACCCACTGCAGCAACACACAAACGGCACCAGACCTGGCTGGAAGCCCATTTTATCGGAGCTCTGCGCCGATTTAACCCTCTCAGGCGGATGTACTTTAGCGCTGCAGCAGCAGGTCCACAAGTAAATGCAGTTGTCAGCTCCCCCAGCCGCCTCCCCGCGCCCCCAAAGCTTCAGCAGCGAAGCCGGGGCGGAGACGAGGAGCGGCGGAGACGGCACAGGAGCCGCGCCCCTCCAGGCTCGGCGGCCAGAGCCCGCGGCCACCGGCGCCGAGGGTCCCGGAGCT
>VZTN01033992.1:17016-100376 GCA_013400515.1 Erpornis zantholeuca | reverse complement strand
CCGCTACTCGGTGCGGGAGGAGCTGCCGCACGGCGCCGTCGTGGGCAGCGTGGCGAGCGACTTGGGCGTGGATCCGCGGCGGCTGGCGGCGAGGGGAGCGCGGATCACCTCGGGCAGCGGCCGGCAGTACCTGGAGTTGGAGCTGGGCCGCGGGGTGCTGCTGGTGCGGGAGCGCATGGACCGCGAGGCGCTCTGCGAGCTGAGCCCCTCCTGCTTCCTCAGCCTGGAGTTGGTCATCGAGCAGCCCATCGAGGTGCACAACGTGGAGGTGGAGGTGTTGGACATTAATGACAACGCACCGCGGTTCCCCCGCCAGGATTACCGGCTGGAGATCAGTGAGTCTGCCGTGCCCGGGGCCCGTTTCCACATTGAGAGTGCCCAGGACCCTGATGTGGGCACTAACTCTGTGCAGAACTATCTGCTCAGCCCCAATCGCCACTTTGCTCTGGACCTTAAAGGCTTCCAGAGTGGCAGCAAACTCCTGGAGCTTGTGCTGCAGCAGCCACTGGACCGGGAGCAGAGTGCCCTGCAGCAGCTGGTGCTGACTGCTGTGGATGGTGGGGATCCCCCCAAGTCTGGTACAGCCCAGATCTCTGTGCGAGTTGTGGATACCAATGACAACCCACCTGCCTTTGACCGCTCCACCTACACCGTGAGCCTTCTGGAGAACTCCCTGCCTGGCACGCTAGTGGTCAAACTCAATGCCTCAGACCCTGATGAGGGCTCTAATGGGGATGTGATCTATTCCTTCGGCAGCTACACACCCCAGAAGGTGAGACAGCTCTTTAGTGTGGACCCACATTCAGGGGAGGTGCGGGTTAATGGCACTTTGGACTATGAGGAGGCATCCTCCTATGAGATCTATGTACAAGCCACTGATCAGGGCCCTGTCTCTATGGCTGGGCACTGCAAGGTGCTGGTCAACATTGTGGATGCCAATGATAATGTTCCTGAAGTGGAGCTGACCTCCCTGTACAGCCCAGTGCCAGAGGATGCAAGGTCAGGGACTGTGGTGGCCCTGATGAGTGTCACTGACCAGGACTCAGGGCTGAACAAGCAGGTGAGCCTGCGCATTCCCCCCGGCCTCCCCTTCACTCTCAACTCCTTCAAGAACTCCTACACCTTGGTCACCCAGGGCAAACTGGACCATGAGAAAGCAGCAGCCTACAACATCACAGTTACTGCTACTGATTCTGGGAGCCCCCCTCTGTCCTCCCAGAAGGTGATCCATGTGGAGATCTCCGACATCAATGACAATCCTCCACGCTTCGAGGAACCTGTGTACTCAGTTTACATACCTGAGAACAACCCCCTTGGAGCCTTCCTGTGCACTATTAAAGCCACTGACCCAGATGTTGCCAAAAATGCCTATGTGTCCTATTCTCTAGTGGATGGAGAGATTGAAGGGCTACCAGTTGCTTCCTATGTCTCCATTAAATCTGATAATGGCAACATGTATGCTGTCAGGTCCTTTGACTATGAGACACTAAGGGAGTTCCAGGTGATTGTCCAGGCTCAGGATGCTGGGATCCCACCACTGAGCAGCACTGTCACTGTCTACATTTACGTGGTAGATGAGAATGACCATGCTCCACAGATTCTGTATCCTACCTCAACCAACACTTCAGCAGCCCTGGAGATGATCCCACGCTCGGCATATGCTGGATATTTGGTAACCAAAATTATAGCCATTGATGGGGACTCAGGACAAAATGCCTGGTTGTTCTTCTACCTGGTGCAAACCTCAGATCCAGGTTTGTTCAGGATAGAGCTCCATACTGGGGAGATTAGGACTACTCGCAAACTGGGGGAGGACAGCACACCCACTTTCAACCTGACGGTGGAGGTGAGAGACAATGGAGAGCCATCGATGTCCTCGTCAGTAGCCATCACTATTGCTGTGGTGGACAGAGTTTCCAAAATCATCCCTGATAGAAGAAGACACTTTAAAAGTCCAAGCAATTACTCAGAGGTCACTCTTTATCTCATTATCGCTTTGAGCGCCATCTCCTTCGTTTTCCTTTTCACAATCATTGGGCTTACTATTATCAAGTGCTACAGATACAGTCTGTATGGGAGCTCCTGCTGTGCAGGGTGCTGCACGGTCAGAGAACGGAGCCCTGCTGAACTGTACAAGCAGGCCAACAACAACATTGATGCTAGATTGCCCCAAGGTTTAAAAGTCCAGCCCCATTTCATTGAAGTGAGGGGCAATGGGTCTCTCACTAAGACCTACTGCTATAAGGCATGCCTGACTGCAGGATCAGGAAGTGACACTTTCATGTTTTACAATACCTGTGGCCCAACAGGAACTACTGGTCCCTCTGCAGTGGTGACTGAGAGGCATCTGACAGGACAAAGTGGGCAGAGTGCACAAAACCTGATCATACTTAGAAATGACTCCATTACTCCTAATGAGGTGAGGCTACCTTGGTAAATGGTCTGCACAGAGCTCTGAGCAAATCTTAAGCAGAGGTTCCAACTGGAAAACTCAGAGGAAGCATATTCCCTTAGGGGCTTGCTGACACTCTGCTATGAAACTTGGTTATAATGAATCTAATCCATGCCATGCATTTTGTTTCTAGGTAAATACTGAGTCTTTCAGGGTCCAGTTGGTAAGTTCAGTACATGCATCTGTTGTTTGAGATTCACCTCATTTTTGCAGCATATGCTGTACTGAGTATTGCGTCCTTCCCTTTTCTCTTACAGGTCTAAAATTGCCTGCTGCTACAGAGTGCTAGGGAATGGCACATTTAGTCTTACAGTTTTGATGGTAAAACTCATATTTGCAGGAGAAAAAATAATCAGTGATTAACCTTGAAATCAAAAGGTTACTTTATGGCAGTTACAGATGTTTGCTGCTTTGCTGTCTTCGCACCTAAGTAAATCTGTTGAATTTAGCAAAGCATATTATTGCAATGATCTTACTAATGTTAGCATGTTTTAAGTTGTCTGAAAACTGCAATCCCTCCTTTGATGATGTTTGTTCTACCCAGTGCTGCATTATTTGCTTTCTGGCCTGTGACAGCCCAGTGGCATCTTTGCAGAGAATTACAGCAAGTCACCATCATTAAGTTGCAGAGTGACAACTTCTAAACCTGCTGGGTTGCTATTGAGAATTTTTTAATACCTGTGGTTCGAGCAGCCATGTATTAACCTTTGCAATATTTTCCCACAGTGAAGAATTAATGGTTGCTTTATGCTGGCGTGCAGGAAGCCTGCAAGTTGGTGTGTAGTTTTCATGATCTGTGCAGTTTGCTTTTACACATGTTGGGGCTGAACTGAGAAGCACTCAAAGGAGAGACTAATCCTGGTGCACAAAAGGAAAATACTGCAATTACTGTGTGCTGTTTGTATTCCATAATTGTGGCAGGCGTAAAATCAGTTTATGCATTAATGTGTGCTATGCCCCAGATGTGGGAAAGTCAGGGGAATAACTGGTGTGATAGAAAGGAGCCTGAATTTTGTGTTCTTGCCACAAAAAGAGAACTTTTTTTTTTATTTCTTTATACTTTTTTCACATATGAAGATGTTAGCATCTTTTGCAACTGTTTTTTGTTGAGCAGAGATGCCTGTATCTTAAGGGCCAGCAAGTCTTCCATAAAAATGCTTTTAGAGAGTAATGATCATCCATTCAGCACTAATCCATTTAAAGTTAATGCACTGTTTTTCTGTAAATTACAGTGGCAGGGTACAGGGGAAGTACTTTTCCTCTTTCTATGCGCTTTTTGTATCTTAAAATTTTTCTGAGTGTAATACAATGCCTGGAATGTGTTTGATATAGGAGGGAATATGAGACATGCTCTATAACCATGTATGCTGAAGAATCAAAGAGTGAAATACATGCTCTGTATCTGATTTTTGGGGTGGGGAGTTGTGCAAGAAGAAAAGCAGTAACTGAAAAAGGCTTCACTTTGGATGCAAGACCGGTAGGAAATCAGTTCAACAAACAGATCCCTGTGACATTTTGAGACTCACTCCATTGAATGCAATGAATTAGCAAGTTTTGATTAGCAGTGCAGATCAGGCAGCGTCAGCAAAGCCAGCCCAAACTTAGAGTACAAAGGCAGAGAGATGTATAGAACAAACCAGTGAATGCTGCCTGTGTGGAGTTGTCATCCAAAAGGGGAATCAGTTTTTCAACTAGTTCTGTATGATTTAAGCAGAGGTGAAGTTCTGACAGGTTTTTCTCCTCATGAGTTCTTTTCTTAGGCTTCTGCTTCTTAACCTGTCCTGTGGTAGGACATTCTGTGAAGATGAATCAGTGCCACGTTCTCACGAGGAAATGGCTGAATGTAATGGCATTCACTAATTACTAGTTCCTGGCTAATTACATACTAAAAATCATGTCTTTCTCCTGTTTCAAGCTTAGCATTTGCACTGAAGATGCTTAGCAACGCTGAATTCTACTTTTTGAGGATAATGATCTTTGTATTATTAGATTTTCAGGGAACTGTGTTCCTCGTTTTAGTTAAAGTGAATTTTAAATCAGCCTTTAAGAGCCTGTGCCTTCACTTGTGAGGCACAACAACAGGCAGTGATGTCCTTGCATCAGTTTGCAAAGTCAGTCTCTGATCTGTGTTTTCTCTGATCTGGTCTTTTCTTTTTCCTTCCACACAGTTTTTGGAAATGGGTTTTCTACTGGTTGTTCATTGATGGGGATGGGACCAGGTGAATGGGTTTGCTATGCACAGATAATCATACCTAGGGTTTCACAGTGGCTAATATTTTGAAAATGTTGTTTATATGGTGAGAGGAAAAATATTTCCAAGTTATTTGGGGTTAATCTCAGTAACATTTGGGGCAATAAGGTCTTAGCTCTTTTCACATTTGCTGGTAAGGCCAAAGATGCTAATAATTACACTAATTTGTGACTGACTTTTTTGGGTCATTAGAAGGATACAGTAGAAGTGAAAACAAGTGTAATAAGCTTAGGCAGGGACTTTTTTGTGCCTGGTGAAGCTCTGACTCCTGTGTGACTATCCCTT
This sequence comes from Erpornis zantholeuca, assembly GCA_013400515.1. NCBI lineage: Eukaryota > Metazoa > Chordata > Aves > Passeriformes > Timaliidae > Erpornis > Erpornis zantholeuca. The sequence continues at coordinate 95,388 of VZTN01033992.1, read as the reverse complement.
TTTTACTGCCAATGTTGTGATGGTGGAATGGAAGCTTATTTCTGCAAGATAACCACTGCTTCTGTGTACACCCTGCTTACCTGCACAGTCCTTGATGAGTTTATTAGGATGACTCAGACCAAAGATGTTTTGTAAAAGAAGAAATGTACTAATGCAGCTGCACAGAAAATCCTGGACACGGTTATTGCTGTCAGGAGGTTGGTGATAAGGGCAGCAGTGTGGGGTTAATGGATATTGCTCTCTCATCAGATAACTACTGCAGGGGGAGCAGGCAGGCAGTGTAGGCAAATAGAGGGGGAAAAAAATATACTGTGGCTTCATTTCTGGCACTGTGTGAGGTTTTGGGCAGCCTGGATTCCTGTCTTTCGAAAGAGAGGTGCACACACTATGAAGAGATTTTGTGTGATTTTGTTACTGGGCACTGCTGCAGTGATGATCTGTCATTCTCAGGAAGGGTTTCAGTGCTTTAGTCTGCAGTCTGTTTCCTCATATTCCTGTGAAGATGCTGAATGATGTCTGGGTAGTGTCTGGTCCTTGGTTTTTCTTTTCATCTTTCCTGTCTTGTTCTTACATCCTGCGCAGTTTAGGTCATTTCTTATGTCTTGCATCTCTTGACAGCCTTTACCCTTCAATGCAGGAAATAACAATCAAACCAAAATGTTTTAACAGGAGTTTTCTGTCCCAGAAGGCAGCCTGGCACATTCCTAATAAGGAGTGGGCAGTCTGGATCCTTGATAGAACTAGACATAAACTCTTTATATAATATATTTACTTGTAACCTTTTTTTTGGTGTGGTGACACATGTGGCTGACAAAATAGGGTGTTTCATGTGATGTTCAGAAATACAGCATGCTGCTCTGTGGACACTTCTAAAGGAAGTGAAAAAAGCTGTACATTGATGGTAGTAAGACCCAGGAGATCTGTTGGAGTTTTACAGCTGTTTGCTCTGCTTCTGGCTCCTTCTCTGTATATTTCACTTCAAAACCAGCTTGCTAAACACATTGTAAAAAGAAAGCAACACTTGAGTTGAACACATTTTGTTACTACTTTAAATGCAAGCATGTTTTGAAGTGTCTAAACCCCTAAGTGTCTTGTAACCCCACAGCACTGTCTGCAGCAGTCTGTCCAGGAGATTTCTCTCCGAGGATTTAAAGGTATTAATGGTGGAATATCTTACAATCTCGGTGCAAGAACTTAAGCCTTTAAGAAATTCTCCAGCCCTGGTGACATTGAAAAGGTTAACTATAAATGTTTGTTCTTTTGTTTAATGGTGGTGTCTGGAGCTGCTCGGCTGTGCAGGGACAGTGCTCTGTGCTTCAGGGCACTCAGGCACTTGGCTGAGGCTTCTGCTGTGCCAGCAGAAATTTGCATCCAAGATTAAGCAGAGGTGTTTTCCTTCTCTTGGAACTCATTAAATGTACTTTACAGAAGCACTTGCCTGTTCCCTTCACCTCAGTTTTCTTGGAGATGAACATTCTCATTCCTTGGGCTTTTGAATTACACCATTTTCCAGTTTCCTTTTTGATTTCTTAGATGATAAACACATATTTAAATGGTTTGTTCTCCACATCAAATTAACTCTAAACATTTACAGAAGGGAAGCAGGAATAGAAGCCTCTGTTTCCTCACACCTGTCAGTATTGTCTCACTGGAAAATAAGCAGAGCCTTATGTGGTCAGAGGTTCTAAAAGGCTGTTATTACTGCTTCAAAGCAGATACTTTTGATAAATATACCTTATGTCATTCTGTTGTGAATTTGTGTGGAAATCAGAATGAAGCAGGATGTTTTTAGGAGAGCCAGCATCTGGTAACTGTTTGTAAATATTTTATTCACACTTCTTTACCTCAAGCAGGTTTTTTTCCAGGAAGCACTGAAGTGAAAGGTAGTGTTTGCATTGATCCATCGAATATAGGGTTTAAAAAACTGCAAATATCTCCTATCCCAGGGGCAAATTCTTACTGTGTTGCAGTAATAGGAGAAAAAAGAGCTGAGGAAAATGTTTGTAATGATACATTTTCCACTAAATTTATTCTCTACGAACCAATGAAATGATTCTTCAGTTAACCCACTTGAAAACAACTGCGTGACATTTTGCATGAGCTTCCTTGCTCCTGAGATGGCTCTGGTTTACATTATACATTCACATTATCAGGCTTCCCAACAGGGCTGGTTGTTTATGACTAGTAACATGAATGCCTGTGGTTTTGTGGTTGGCAGAATGAACCCTGGTGCCTGGAAGAGCTAGCAGGAGCAAACTGGTGGCATGAGGTGTTCACCTGGTGCAGTGACAGCCACTTCTGTAGGCACCTGGATAGATTTTGACTCATCTGCCACTATGATGATGTGTGCTGTAACTGAATCAGAAAAAGCAGCTAGTGGGCGAAACAGGGAATGGTTGATTACTTTTGTGCTGGATCATGGGATTTCTTTCACCTCCTGACAGGGCTGCTGGACTTGCTACATGACCTCCAAAAATCTCCGAGGGAAGCAGCAAGCTAAAATTACCTTAAACCTAGTAGGATGTGCTGGGTTGTGAGAAATAAGGTCTTGTAATGAGCTGGGGAGGTAAAAGGAACAATATTGTCTTCATCAGCATTGTGTGACACAGTGGGAGTGTGGGGATGTACAACTGGGAAGCACCTGGACCAGTTCAGAGCCTCCTCTTTGTGCTTCCTCTGTGTCCTCACGCTTCCTGATCAGCTGTACCTTGTCCTGGTGCTGTTGGTTTAGGACTCAGCTGCACACCTCACAGCCAAGTCTGTGATGGGGCTGTGCAGAGGAGCCCATTGAGAGCTGCTGTGCAGCCCCCTGTCCCCCCCTGAGGACTCAGCTCTTCTTTGAGCTGGCCCACATGGTGTCCTGGCACAGTGGCTGTGCTGTGGGACACACTTGGCTGTGTGGCAGCTCTCAGGGAGCAGTCTGGTGAGGGTGGGCTCTTCATAGCCAGAGATATAAACCAACCCAAGTGTGTAGACTGTGAATTCCTAGTGGATTTCTAAAGAGCAACACTACTGCATCTGAACTGGGGAAAGATATTGCTGAATAGGTTTGCTTCTTCTACTGTGCTCCACTTCTATTACTGGTCATGCTTTATTGCTTTTCTAGTCCAGTCTCATTTAGAGATGTATTGGAACAACTTTTATCTTATGGCCAGAGAAACTGAAAGACTCTCAGAGTCTGTAAAGACTTACAGACTTCTGTTTGTAGCAGAACAAAAGGAGAAGCCAATTATGCTGACAAAATAGAAATTTCATTGATTTTGTCAGCTGCAGGACACTGACCTGTGGTAACACAAGTGTGGGACAAATGTGCCTCTTGCTGAGCTCTGAAACTACCCAGTCAAGCAGCAAGCACATGGTAAAACTGGGTGAAAATAGGTCTGCACAAAGGCAGACTGCTTCCCAGCTTCCTTGTGCTCTTGTTTTTCCTGTAAGGACTTCAAAATGAAGTCACAGATATTGATTTTTTTCACAGTTAAAAAAAACTCCCAGGCCATGACAGTCAACTGTGGCAATAGCTCTTTCCACTTCCAAAGCACAATTTTCTCATCCTGTTCCCTCCTTCCTTCTTCTGCTCCTCTGGAACAGCATTACAGCCCTACAGAAACAGAGCAAAGAGAGAATAGCCACAAGATGCCAGAGCTTCTGGGTAGTAACCCTTGAAAATACCAGTCTTCTAATTTCTCTTATATTGACATGGGGAGTCTTGGTCCATGCATATGAAGTGAATAAATGATGAATTTATAATTAAGTAGTTTCTCCTGACATCATCACCCATGTAAGATCTGATGTCCCATTGCAAAGAGAACATAAATTTTTATCTTCTAGCCAAGTTATCTTCTAACTTTCCAGAGTTGGAAAGCTCTGATCTGAAAACCAAAAACCTATGCACTGTGAGTGAGTGGTTGTTTTCCTCTTTCCTCACTCCTACCAAATTTGTGTCAGAATTTGTCAGTGCTTTGATGTAATCTCACTTTATCTGTGTTTTGCCTGGGACAGTGGTAAGATTCCTCTTCCTCATGTTGCCTACAAGCCTGTACAAATTAGTAACCTGCACCTCTCAAATTGCAAAATAGAACAAAGGGGCTTTCTTCCACTCCAGCAGTTCCCCTGCAATAAAAAATCCCCAGCAGAAGAAAAGCCAAATCTTCTGATGTCAGCACCCTTCATACTCAAGAAAGGCAAGCTCAGGAGAGGATCTGATCAGTGTGTGTTGTTCTCTATCCTCTTTCACTGACTGTTACTACATGGTTGACTTCAGAGTTGCTTTGACATCCTTGGGACTGGGGCCAAAATGGAATTAATCAGAAAAGACTAGAACCATGCATAATGGGCTTCTTGTCAAACCACTTTCTGCTAAACTCAGCAGAACCTGAGCATGACAGAGAACAGGGGGCTAAATGGGAAGGAAATTGCTAGCACAGATGTTTAATGTGTGGTTGCAAATAGCAGCCTCCTCCCTTTGGTGTAACTCAGACTGTAAAGAATACTTGTGTGTGCATCATCCAAGAGCATCTCAGTCTTGAGTGGTGCTGGACCTGGGAAGTATGGTGATAGAGCAATACTGTAAGTTGTAATTGCTCCATTTTTGTTTGAATAAAACCTATTGATCCAGGGAAAAGCATATGCCAAACCTCAAGAGGAACGACAGAGTTGGCTTTAAATAATTCAGGACATTCAACACTTTCTTTTTCTCTTTCAAGTAATGGGGTCAAATTCATTTCTGATCTGCCTCCAATAATTTGAAGAGAATTAAACCATTACTGTCATTTATTATTTGTGTGTTTGGCACTGTGCAAGACACATCAGGAATGAATGTAGTCCATTATGTTTTTGGACATAAGTTCTGTCTTTGAATTCCAGAGCCTGAAGTTGAGCACTCACTACGCTATCACCTACAGAATAATGTTTCTAGTACCCTTAGAAATAACCTTGGTATGTCCTTAGGGCTTAATTTTAAGGGACCTGAGCTTGCACTCATTGGCTGTAGTTGAAAATTATAGTGACAGTCCCCTGACAATGTGAAAACTATTTTCTGGAGCAAGTTTTGATCAACAGAGTATTTCTTAATTATCTCCTTATTTAGCAAGTCATGCTGCAGCACATTGGCATATGCTGAGGTTTGTTGGTCAAAGGGTGTTGCTGGCTACTTTCCCCTTCTACCTCTTATGCCCTCTCATGAATATGGAGAATCTAATAGGTTTTGGTATTGTGAACATGTCTGTCCTTAATAAAAGACTTGCTGCAGTCTGCAAATCTGATACTGTCCATTGCAGTCCTCTGCAGTACACTGAATTCCACCAGAAAACCTCACTGCCCCATGTCCCCCATTTATACACCCTCAGGCAGATACTATTCAGTGCAGGAGTTCCAGTTTTCTCACTTTATCAGGTGAACAAACAACGTATTTCTGGATTTATGTCGTTGGTTTTTTTTATCCTATGCCCAAAATGTTGATAAATGTGTGAAATAACTTTCCACCAGTTTGCAGCATTAAATTGTTCCACAGAGATCATCTCTAGCCAAAGGCCTTGGCATGCAGACAAGTTTATTACAAAGACACTCCCTGTGTGCCCATTGAAAGTTTCTTTAGATTTATAGAAAGATTTGGCAATTAAAAAAAAAAAAAAAGAGTGTGTCCATATAGGATTTTCTGACATAATTATCCAGATGCATATGGTTTTATCGAGTGTTTTACTGACACTAACAGCATTGTCCTGGGCTTTTGTTTCTACAGCCAAAACACCCCAATCCGGACTGGCGCTACTCTGCATCCCTGAGGGCAGGAATGCAAAGGTATGTGTGGTGTTTCTCCAGAGAAGGGGAATTTTTTCCTCTGTGAAAAGGACAGAGTTTTTTCTGAATCCCTAGACTGATGATATCTATGCTGAGATGGAAAGCACCTGAGTTCTGCTGCTGTCACTTCCAATCTCCACGTGCTACACATTCAGTCTGACTTGTGTCTTATGCTGTTAGTGCACTGCTGTAGAGCTGTGCTGTTCCTTCTTTTTACCTCCTGCTTTTGCATCCATTGACTGTCAAGGCATAATTGTTCCAATTATTGAATCACTTAATTGTCATTATATACTTTTTTGTTTATTTTAAATCTCCCTGTAATCATCAGTGCTGATGTTTCAATAGTCAGTCTGCATTTCCATCTTCTTGTTTCTCATTACCATAAAAGTAGCTGCTCCTGCAGCAGGTTTATTAACCACATGGTGCAATCAAGAAGATTAATACAGTTGAAAGGACTTTTTGAAGATATGAGATGGATTTTCAAAGGAGGAAAAGCGAGGCTTTTGTCCAAATCTCTTTAGACATCTTTGAAAATCCACTGCCTAATGTCACAAGCAGTCTGCTATAATTCTCTACTCAGTGCACTTGGAAAAAGAGAATTATACTGAAATTGTTTCTGTAGAGCCTAAATCAAACAGAATTTTTGCTCTCCCTGAGCAGACTAGAAAACTGGTTCTAAACTCAGGTGTGATTCTAAATCTGATGTGATTAATAAGATTCCCATACAGGTTTAGATGCAGCTCTAAGGCTGCAGCCATTCCTAGTGGCATCACAAAGTTGATGCAGGATGGTATGATTTTCTCAAAATTGTTGGTGCAGTGGTACTGTACCTTGGTCCATTATCCACAGGGCTGAAGTGTCTTTGAAAGGTTGAAGTCCTAAATTCAGAGTCACACTGTGACTCTGTGGGGTGTCACTTCGTGTGGGTGAGGACACAGGGTGACTCCCAACTGACTTTGAGATGCTGTGTGAAAAGGAATCTAAACCTCAAGAACCAAAAGCAGAGGAAGACAGAGCAAGCTTGACTTTGTGGCCTACTGGGCAAGCTGTTTTCTTTCTTTTATATTCCTGCTGTGACTTTCACTTTTTTTTGTAATCCATAACTGCAAAATCAATGAACAGTCTGGGGAGCAGGATCCTGAAGAAGGAATTCTGCCTACCTGAGCACCTTATCTGCTGGTCCTGAGCAGGCATGCTCTTGTGGATCCACATTCCTTTCTGTACAAAGTACAAGATCTTGTCTGAAGCTACTTGAACAATTAATGAAAAGTAAGACCTTATTTAAAACAATTCATCCCACAAGACTAATGGGGCCTTTCTGGGAAATTGTACATGTTCCTCTGCTCTCTCATATCTGCAGCCCCTGTCCTTACCTGAAACCTCAGGCTCTGAGCCTGTGTGCCCTCCCCAGGTGATGGTTTCCATAAAATGGTGATTTTTCATAAAACTTGTATTAATTTGGTACCCTTGATGTCTGCCACATTTGGATGAAACAGCCCCTTAAGTTCAGCTGGAAGTGTGGAAGGGAGTGCAAAGCCAACGAGCAGAGACAGGGACACAGTCATGGAGCCCTGTTTCTCTTGAGGAACTGCATATAAATAAAGTGCTTGTTTTGTATTAAAAAAAACAGATTTTTTCTTTTCCTTCCATGTAAGGTGCAAATTGGTGCTTTCAATGCCCAGTGCTCATGATGTGACACTGTAAAATTTGCTCTATCAGTTTTTCTATTTGAGAAAATGTATTTCTCTTCCTGAATTGCTCACGAGAAATGTGCAATAACCCAGGAAGGTAGGATCTGTTAAAATGGCATAATGACAGAAGCCCAGAATTAACTCCACCAGCTTTTTAATCATTTCCCTAATGCTGCTACATCCTAATGGCAAAGATGTGTCACTTCCTTATTAGTGACTCCCAGTCAGTGAGAGCAAAGTGTCCTGCAGGTGTGTTTGTTTTATAAATTGGGTTTTAGTAAACTGGGTTTTAGTAAATAATCAAAGGTATTTTTTGCAAGTCAAAACAGCTCCTTCTTGTGCTGCTAACATCATGCAATGCTGTAGGAGTAGCTGCACAGTAATAAAATAGTTATGAACTTCGAAGAGTAGCAGGAAAGGGAAGTGCTGTGAAGTCCAGGGCAGAAGGGAACTGTATAATCCAACTGTGATATTTGCTTATCCAGTGCTGTGCATATGGAGGAGGCAGGAGTCCTGCGTGGAGGACCAGCAGGGCCTGACCAGCAGTGGCCAACAGTCTCCAGTGCTACAGCAGGTAAGGATGTGGAAATCCAGAATATTTGTGAAGAGCTAATGTTAAATGCAATAGAACTCCTAATGCTGCTACTTACTTTTCCCTCTGTTTTGTATCTCTGAGTGAAGACCCTCAGATGACCTCAGCTGCTCAGAGCATGGTGCTAATAACCCCAAGCTTGTGGGTTCAATCCCTGTATGAGATATGAGCCATTCACTTAGGAGTTGGACTTGATGATCCTGGTGGGTCCCTTCCAACTCAAAATATTCTGTGATCTGCATATAAAGTTATTGCAAGTTAATCTGTGGAATCTAAATAGAGTGGAACAATAAAGCATTAAATACATCTTTTTCTTTAGTCCATCTCAGATGAGCACTGGAGATAAGAGTCCTTGATCCTAGTTTTCACCCTGCTTTTGGAGGTTACTGGTTTGTGTAATGGAATAATGGAATAATGGTTCAGTTCTGATGTGTGTATTCAGGTGTGTGCATCCTAGAGCTGATTTGCCCTCCATTTCAAAAGAGCAGTAAAACTGGGGTAGGAGCTTATCACTTTTCCCTTTGTTATTTTTACAAAGCCAGTAAGTCTCTTTGAATGTCTCTTATCATTTTACTTTTCTGTGGTGAAATCAGACCTATTTTTTTTTTTTTTTGCTAGCTATTTTCATTCATTAATACATGATGATGGAAACGAAAATGTTATTTATTTGTCAAAATAAATGACAAAAAGCATGGTTTAGAATGTGGCTTCATTTACTCTGTCACTGACTGATGACTTCACAGCAGTCAATAAGAATTGACAGAAGGTTCTCATGGAGTTTGGGGAAAAAAAATCACCTGGATGTTTTGCAGTGCAGATCAAATAATATCCTCACTTTTGATTTTGGAGCAGGAAGGATACAGAGACATGGAGGAGCAGTCAGACAGTGTTTTCAGCCATGCCCAAACTAAACTGTAAAATCAGTGGATGCCCTGTGTGGCAGCTCTGTGAGCATTGTCAGTCAGGAATGCAAACGAGGAGTGATGCTCATATCACAGAGGCAGCTCAAATGCTGGGAAGTGGGGCCTCCAGCAGAAAAGATGATGGTTGCCTCATTTAATCCTTCTGGTGCAAACCTTTCTTTCTATTTAAATGGGAATTTCACTTGGATAAAGGGCTGAGGAGCTCCTTTGAGGATTTGCAATCACAGCTACAACATCCACAAATTAATGGCGCCCAGCAAAACCTGCACTGGTGTTGGAGGAGGGTTGTTTGCAGAAACAGATTTGAAAATTAATTTAATATATAGTGAGGCCCTAGGCTATGATCACCTGGGGTTTGTGTGCCCTTCCTTCTGTTGCAGGCTTTGCAGGAAGACACAGCCTTTGCACAATATGAAGGCTGTGTGACTGTTGAGCTTGCATTTGGAAATGTCACCACAAGTACACTCTAACCTTTGCAAGGGGTTCCCTCGGGCTTTCAGCTGCACTAATCATCCTTGACTGAGCACTCAGTGTATTGCCATATACCAAGTTCAATATGGATACAAACATCCTCCCAGATGTTTGCTTGCTGGTGCTGCCAATTTCCAAGCAATCTAAGTGCAAAGGTAGGATGGTTCTGTCATCTGAGAAGGTCCATTGACATTTGGGTCCCAGAGCCCTGTTCCATTTTCTGGTGTCCTGCTTGCTGTTCTGTTTTGGGTCTTATCACTTTAGACTTGCTTTGGGAACCTGAACATCTCTTTTTGTTGAGCAGAAGTAACCCTTGGCTCTCATTGCTGCTTCACTCCATGACTTGTGAGGCACTTGTGCAATGAATGCATCCCTGCACAAAGATGATTTTGTTTTGTCTTTGTCCACTCTCAAGGGATTAGTGACCCTGATATTACATTAATTAGACCTTTTTTGGGGGTTTTTTTGTAGTGGGTTTTAGATAATATTCTTCTCCTCTCTTTGTAGCCAAAAGTTATAGATATCCCTGATCCTTAACAGCAAACAGGTGTTTCACGGAGAAATCTCAGGATTAATGGTTGTGTTAGCTTTTGTAACCTCAGCACATCACATATTTAACAAATTGCTACCACTGCTTTAGAATCCTGCCTATAGTTTCCCACAGATCTCTCTTTCAGTGCTTCTTTCTTTTTCTGGTTTAGGTTCAAGACCTGTAATAACAAGTCACGTGTTAAAAACATAAATCCTTAATTCCTGATATATAGCTGAACTCAAACATCATCACATGTTTTTCAGCAAATACATGTTGCCCAAGCAAAACTTGGTCCTTTTTTGCCTGACAGCATTCCTGTTGACTTTATTGCATATTTCATCCATGTAAGGGACAGTGAATCTGGATGTGGCTTTTTAAAATTGTGTTTGCATCTTCTTAGGCAGCAGTCCAATAAATTGTAGGTTTGCAGTCAGGAAACTTCGGGGTGAGGTGGGACAAGAAAGTTCAAACTCCCTCTGGCTTGGAGTTTAGCTCTCTGGTGCATTTGGTTAGTTCCCCACGTGCTATATAGTGAGTTCAGGGAATGAGGACAGATTTCTGTTACTGCTCTATGTCCTTTGACAATTTTGACAAATCTATCAGACTTTGGATGACACTAATCCTAGAGAACTCTGTTTTTTAGATCACTAACTCAGAATAAATGGAGCTTGATTGGCAAAAATGGTGAGAGCTCATAACAGAAACTAAGACGAACAGAAATTTTGCTCTAGACATAAAACACTGAAGATTTCTGAATTAATCAGACTTATGAATAATTCAGAGCTTAGAGTTAGTAGGCATTAGACAAATCTGTGTGTACTTCTCTGTGCTGCTGGTTCCAATCTACAAAACAGAACTGGTGTAATGCAAGTGCTTCCCAAAAACAGTCTAGAGATGCTTTCACAGCCCAAGTGAGACTCAGGAGAACAATAAGGATTTGTGATGAAAAACAGTCATGAGAATTTTCAAATCCTGTATTCAATGTAGATTTTATACCCGTGCAGTAAATGAGGCTCTGGGCCACACACCCTATGCAGAGAGGAGAAAATAAAATACATCCATTCAGAGAGTTCTGTAAAAGATGAAAGGATCTAATGACAAAATCTGCATCTGAAATTTGTAAGTGTGTAGGTGAAGCCGTGGGTGAAATACTGGCATCTCTGAAGTCCCTGTCAAATAGCCCACGGTCTTTCAGGAAATGAGGATTTCAGTGTCTACCCTTACAAAGATGCACAAGAGACTGAATTAAGGTTGCCTAAGCAAATGCCATCCTAAAATACACTAATTTTATACTTCTGATTTTGCGGTGGTAACATTCTTCTAAATATATCTGCTCTTTCTTTTCCTTTTCTTAGGGAATTAGCTGGGGAAGAGAGGTGGTAACCTTGGTTTTTAAAGCTCCAACAGGTTAATGTGCTTCCTGTGCTGGATGCAGTGCAATTAATTTAACAGAGCCTGCCTGCACTGCCTGGGCTCTCCCAAGGATGGGAGGACAGCACACAGACCATCATGGACTGGCTGGGAGCCCTGCAGGAAGAAGTTTTTCCCTGTGAGGGTGGTGAGGCCCTGGCACAAGTTGCCCAGAGAAGCTGGGGCTGTCTCATCCCTGGAAGTGTCCAAGGCCAGTTTGTATGGGGCTTGGAGCAACCTGGGCTAGTGGAAGGTGTCCCATGGCAGGGAGGTGGAACAAGATGAGGTCCATTTATACAAAGATATACAAAGCTCTTTGCATTCCATCACCCCAAATCTAACTCTTTCAGCATTTGTCCTCTGAAATTTGTGTTTCTCACAGCTTTCCTGGTTTTATTCAGTTTTTCCTGCTGTTCCTTTACTTCCCGCCTGTTACCTTTTCACTCGTGCCATGCTAGCTAGGGATATGTCTTGCCCAGATACTCCGAGACTGCCTGGGAACTACAGTTTCTCTGGAATAGATTCGTGCTGTCCTCAGAGGATGGTTCCTGCTGCAACCACCTGGAATGCAGACAAGCTCCACTCATAGGGCATGAGATGCAGAATAAGTGATGAATTCTGAAAATTAAATGTGAAGCAACTGTAAATATGTCAAATAAGCAAAATTGCCTGAAAGGTAAAGTCAATCTTCCTAGTGAGTTTTGTACTGCTGATTTGGGGTAGGGTGTTGTGAACAGAATGACTGTGGGGAAACTGAAGAAAGGGGAGGGGTTCTTGTGTGGATTTTAAGAAAAACGTCCAAGAATGCCTTTGATGCTTTAAATGTCTACCTAGAAAGTAGACAGGAATAAAGGAATCAAGGAGGGATTGATTGGAAAGGCCTTCAGAGGTACACTCTGGGCTCCAGAGGCTCCTGCCTCAGTGCATCCCAACATGGACAAGGACAGCTCCCGAGTTCTTCCCACTTGGATCTCAGCATCAATTCCCCAAGCAGAAGCCAGGCAAGGATGGAATTTGCCCAAGCTTGCCCCCCTGTCCCCAAGATTGTGGTTTGCAGTTGTTGGGCCTAGGAGGGTCTGGGTGTCCTTGGAGAGCTGGAGAGGCTTTGTTGTGTGTGTGTGAGCATGAGAGAACAGCACTTATCAAGTTATAGGAGACTTCAGAGTTACACTAACAGTACAGGATTTGAAAAATATAAAAGTTAAAACTTAAAGCATCACCTTGATAGGGAAAGAAATCATTATAATTATCCACTGTTAGTTGTGGCATTCCCAATTCTCTGTTTCACAGAATACTTTGGATGTGAAGCAAGTAAATCCAACCTGAACAAGAATATTGTATCTGAAAGAGACACTTTGTCCCAATGAAACTGTGATAAGGGCCCAGATGAGATAAAGGATGATAGTGTAAGGAGATATCTGAGCAGATCTCTAAGGGCATGAGAGGGGACACCAGTAAAAATCGGATCTGGTAAAGAGAAACAATTGGAAGAGATGCCAGAAGGTCTGCAGGAGGCAGATAGCATTGGGAATGGCCCAGGGTCGATATTTAAGTGACTGCAGAGCAGAGGTCACTGGAAGGAAGATTGGCACACTGGGTTGGGTAACAGATAGTGATGAGTGGGACAGAAAGCTGCACTGCAGTTGTTCTTTTCATGGAATAACCAATTGACATTGTCTGCATCTTTGAGTCCATGTAAAATCAGCACAGAAGGAATGAAAAGTATTGGGGGGGTGTTGACTCTCACTGTTAGAACAGACACTGGTCTTGAAACCAGGCAGGCCTTACAGTAGAAGCTTGCAGGGTCCCACAGTACTGACACAAAGCTCTTGGCCACTGAATTAGTCTTCTAAAATTCCAGTTGAAAGAGAAATAACTAAAAAAATAACTCAGAGAGTGATGAGACCTAAGCTGTAACATCTTCCATATGATATAGCCTTACACCGTGGCTGTAAGTGGAGGACAATTTCTTCCTAAATGTCAGTGAGTTTCTATTCTCCTTCTTCAAATGACCTTCCTCATCTACAGAAAAAGGGTGTGATTAAGGCTCATCAAGCAGTCGATGCAAAGAATGTGCAGGGGCTGAAAGTGCTGTTTCTTTGAGACTGTTAAAGGTTAATTTACAAGTAACAGCAAAGGACACTGCTCTGGCTTAGCTTTAGCAGTTCATTGATTAAAGCTATAAAAGATAATAACTAATTAGCAACCCAGAATACAAAACTGGGTTCTTGGTGTGTTGCAGAATGCTGCAGCTGTTTAAAATGGAAGGAGCTAGAAAATGCAGCTGTGAATGTCTATATCCTCTATTTTTTAAATTAATAACCAATTTTCTATGGAATTTCATAATTCCAACCTTCAAAATATTCAAGAAATATATAGAAAGCAAAATATCAGCCCTAAAATTCATGCCTTAAGTTGTCTAAGAATCACAGTGATAATGTGTGAAATATTTTAAAGAACAGAATAGGGGAAATACAGGACAGCCTAGTAATTTATGTTTCTCTTGAAAATTAGTCTTCAAATCAGTGATTTAATAAATTCCCAAAATGAAAGTCGTAAGCAGCTCCTAAGACTGCATAGGAAAGAATCACAGAGATTTGGTTGACAGCCTCTTGTATCATGGAAAAAATCATCCCCATAAAGCACATTAAAGTAATTATTTGAAGCTGCAGTATCTATCAGCTCAGTGGAGTCTGGGGAAGGGAACCATGCCAGCTTATTTGTGATTTGTGTAGATGCAGTGCAACGACGTAAACTGAAATAGAAATAATCTGCAAGGGCTACATGAGGCTAAATCCCTTTCTTTTATTTTGTGTTTAGATTTTGGTCATGGAATTCTCAAGGCAATCCCAGCCAGATGCTGGGACCTTCGACATGATGTACAGTCCTCAGTTTTGCCCCCACTCCCAGAGGGAGTCCTCAATTTTGCCCTCACTTTATTCCCTGCATACTTCCTGCTTTTTGGCTTTCCACTTCTGTTTACTCCATTTTCACTCCTCTCTTGTTACCTATCTGGTTTGCCAAGTATATACCTCTCTCTTTCTAATTTTTCTTGTTTATTCCTTGCATCTAAGGACTTTGGTCTCTTCCTGCTCATCTGTCCACTGTCTCCCTTCTGTATTGTTATTTCAGGAATGTTGAAATGTAGGTCACCAGCTTGGCCCCACATCACCTTTTCAATATTTCATACTGAGCTAAGAATTTTCAGGGATAAATGCTTCTCATTTTGACAGCCTGATGGAAGCTGGAGAGGACTGAGAAATTCAAATGCTACTTGAACTGAAGAAAATCATTTTGAAATCAAAAGGATTTTTTCAAAAGAACATGTCAAAAAAATATATTTTAATGACAGATGCACCTTGACATACTGATTATTATTTTTAAAAAGCTGATTACTGTTATGACCAGGAACCCATCTGCTTCACTCCATCCAAACTGTGGTTCAACCAGCACTTTGGGCTTTACATATTTGGAGTCAGGACTGGGTAAATTAATAGGTTAGTTTAGACTTCTGTTCACTTGAGTGAGCAAAGAAAGGAGGGGATGATAGATGATGTTATACAGAAACTGCAGTCATGGCTTGTCTAAAGGTAAATTTACTTTCTGTTATTTATTTTCCTCTTAGCTGCAAACCCCTCGTGACTGACCCCAAATAGTGTTTGTGATCTTTATCAAGGGGTCCATTATTTTTCAGCAGGGTGTACCAAGTAAATGAGGTGACATGGATGAGAGATTTAATAGCTTGTAATACCTTAGTCCTTGAAGGCCCAGTGTAAGGAAAAAAAGATAGGACTCATCAGAATTTGGAAAAGGCTCATGCTGGAAACTTCTAAATTGTGTGGTCTCTTTGACTGAATGTATTTGAATAAGACTTTGTGTTAATTTTGACTGTCAAACAAAATGGTCTTGGAAGAATTTGTCTTCGTGTTCTATGGCAAATTCTTGATCTCACCTGCTGCAAACATTTGTGAGAAGAATTTCCTTTCCTCATTAGGCCCAGGCAATGCAGAATGCATCTGTGCATCTCATCATTGAGTCCAGTCCCTGTGTATGTGCATCTTTCCACTTGGATCAGGGCCACATTTGTCCTTAACTGGAGCCAGCTGTTGAATTTTCCCAACTGGAGATGAAGTCCAACTTCTGATTGTTTCCATGCAGGCTTCTTAAAGGTGGCACTGGTAGCTCCAGCTGAGATGTTAATAACCCAGGAGATCTGCAAAATTTCTAAAACCAGGAATGAAATAAGAGTAAAAGGGGCAAAAGTCTAGAGGTTTTCTGTGACTGAACAACATGAAGAAAGTCTTCTGAAACTGTGGACAAAAGCTGCTGCAGCTCCAGGCTTCATCATTTTAAGAACTGATAAAAAGATGTTACATAAGCAGTTTATCTGGATATAATTTATATTTTTAGACAGGAGGAGAAAGTTTAATAACAATAACTCCTTGTCTACTTAATTCATCCTTTCCTGTAATAACCTTTTACTTCCTCAAAATGTGGTTTAAATTTGCACTTAAAAACTAAAAATATTTCTCGTAAGTGAGCAAAAAAATAAAGGGTGGAGGCAAATATAACATGTGCCAGATGATGTGATTAGTTCTTAGACATCTGGTAGGAAATTATTTTATAAATATAATAAAGTCAGAATTTCAAATCTAAGCAATTTTTTCACTGTCTGTTGCTTTAGGCATGTGTTTCTTTGTGATCTTGGTAACAATATCAATGAGTTTGCCTTGTCTGCCTACCAATAATATTTTGTAGCTACACAGAAGACATAGATTTTGATTCCTGTCTTTATTATTTTCTCAGAGGTTTCAATAAATAAATAGAAAAATCACTCCCTTGCCACTGTACTACCTTGGGTTGTGATCTTGTCAGAACTTATAAACTAAACAAGTGTTTATCTGGTCAGTACTTCAGGGAATTGATGGTAATCAAATTGTTTCCACTTGAGGTTACAGCTGCTTTATTTTTTCCCTGTTGTGCCTCGCTTTTGTGTGCATGGTTTGGGGGTTGTTTTCATCTCTTTCTATACTGCTGTGGGCTGAATTTTATCCTATTTAGTTTTTTTTTTTAAAGAAAATATACTCAAGTAAACCTTAAAACAACCTATGATATTTATGATCGCAGATGAATTTTAACCCTGTTATGTCTTGCAATATACAGTTCACTATCTGATAGAAAATGGACGGATAAAATAAGGATATTTTTAAGTAATCCTAAGAAATTCTGATCTGGAATGTATTTATATTGCAAGTGATAGAAGCAGAAAAGAGGTTGAGGGAGTCCAGACTACTCTGTGATATTGAATCTTCTCTTAATGGATGTCTGCCTGTTTGCAGCACTTTGCTGTACACAAGGGTCATAAATGTATTTTTCATGTGTTTATTTTTGTAACCAGGCATTGCTTCAGTGTCTGTTGCTAATGTTGTGGTGTGGCAGTGCCTCTCAGGTCAGATGGTGCTACACAAAGCCCATGCAAATAGCAAAAGACAAGCCTTGCCTTAAGGAACTTGCCACTGACATGAGGAGGGCAGACAAAGTCTGGGAACGCAAGGGAAAGGACATGTTCATTATCCTGGGTGAAGAAGAGGAAAAAATGAGTACAGGAAAATTAAAATTACTCTTATCTCAGTGTCCTCTATGGGGCTGTTGATCAGCATCCACCTGGCCCAAAATGCTCTCACTGAGCAAAGAATAACAGCATTGGGAGACTGTTCTGGGGCTCTCCTTCCCTGCTCCTGTCTCTGCTGAGCCATGGAGTGTCCATTAGGTCAGGACTTGCTGATCACTGTGCAGTTACTGTTCCAGCCCTCCTGTTTCACTGCAGTGCTTACAGGCCCTTTGCTTGTGGAGTCTGACCTTTAGCAGCTCCCAAGCCCTGCTTTTAAAGAGGCAGGCAGAGGCTGCTTCATGTTCCTCTGGGCCTTTGGAGAAAGACTTTTTACAAGAGCATGGAGTGACAGGACAAGGGGGAATTGCTTCACAGTGACAGAGGGTCGGTTTAGATCAGGTTTTAGGAAGGAATTCTTTCCTTTGAAGGTGGTGAGGCACTGACACAGTTTGCCCATCCTTGGAAGTGTTCAAGGCCAGGCTGGATGGGGTTTGGAGCAACCTGGTCTAGTGGAAGAGGTTAGAATGAGATGCTCTTTAAGGCCCCTTCCAAGCCAAGCCATTCTGTGATTCTATAATGATGTTTCTCTCTTTTGAACCTCTCTGATCGCTTGGCTGTAGCCTTGTTTTGTTGAGACTCCAGAACAGAACAGAGCTGCACAAGGCAGAGAAAGCAATATGTGCATGTTTTTCCAACACACATTCTGGCTATTTATGTAACATTGACCTAGAGATGCTGATTTTACTTCAAGAGCTAAACCCTGAATTCATTTGGTCATTACTTGCGTGCACTCAGGGGGTGTAATGAGAGATGTAAAACAGCAATAGCAGCACGCAAAGGCTTCCCCTTCATTATGGGGATTTAATTCTCAGAAAATCAAGGCTCTGGCTGTGGAGGAAATTAATCTGAATGCAGCTTCTCTGCTCGTGTCTTATATAATTACAGTCAGCCATCCCTAAAAGCATCCCCTCGTAGCATGCACACGCAACTAGCAAAATAAATGGGTTGATTAGGAAGCAAAAAAAACCACACCAGAAACCCTTTGTGGTCTTGTGGAAATTGTTTCTATGTTCTTATGCTGAGAAAAAGAGTGTGCTGTTTCTGTTTGCTCAGGTAGATAGAACAGGTTCAGAGAAGCCAAGGCAGACTTGGTGCAGCCTGAATGTCCCCACTCAGCATGCAGTGCTGGGGCCAGATACAAAGAGGTGACCAGAACAAACCAGTTAACAGCAGCAGGTCATCCCACAACAAAGCTGTGGAGACTGGAGCTGCAACAGAACTGACTGAGAGTGTGTGAATATGGTGAAATTAAATCACTTGTATTTTTATTGAGTTGGTTACTAGGAACGGAACGAGTGCTTCAAAAGAGTGAGGGCATGAATTAACAGGACAAGGGGGATTAGCTTCAAACTTAGAGAAGGTTTAGGTTGGATGTTAAGAGGAAGTTCTTTCTTGTGAGAGTGGTGAGGTACTGACACAAGTTGCCCAGAGAAGCTGTGGCTGCCCCATCCCTAAAACTATCCAAGGCCAGCTTGCATGGGGCTTGGAGCAACCTGGGACAGTGGAAGGTGTCCCTGCCCGTGGCAGGGGGGGTGGGACTAAGTGAGTTTTAAGATCCCTTCCACCCCAATCCCTTCTATGATTTGCTGTTTGTGTCCCAGTTCTGTCTCGTGCCTGTCTCACGTGACTTCTTTTTGGGCTGTTCTGAAAAGAAGCCTTTGAAAAAGCAAGATTTGTTTCCTGAGAAGCAAATCCTGTGCTGATGGATTCACAGACTCTCTGGAGGTGTGTGTGCTATCCTGTAGCATAGAGTGAGGTGGGATTTGAGGGGCTGCAAAGGGAATTCAAACTCCATTTATAGGTCAGACCTCAGGTGTATAATACTGAAGCACATGGAAAACAGGCTGCTGTCCTGGCTGGGAGTGGTGCTAATTAGATACCTAATTGTGCAGCTAATCTCCTTAGGCTCACTTAGACAATTAAGGGCAAGAGAGGTCCTCTGCCCTTCCCTCTCTGCATTTGTCCCTGTGGTTCATAGAGCCTTCCAAGGGATTTTGCCTTAGGTGATGCCCTCTTGTAACCACACCTCCTTGGCTTAGTGCCTGGTCCTTTGGAAAGCTTATTCTGGCTAAATTATTCGAACCTTGAAAAAAGAAACAGCTAGTTATTTCTGAGATGCAAGCTCTGATCGTCAAGTCATTTCAGCAGATTTTTTCATATGCAGATTTTTAAATCATTGAGAGGCACTTGAAAATCCAGAACCCAGACTACACTTGTAAGGAAAGCCATGAGCCTTCTTTAGTTCCCTTGATTAAACTTTCTGATATTTTTGTTCCATATAATCACTTGAATATTGTATCGGAGTTTAAAGGAAGAATGTTGTAAGACACAGTAAAATGAAAGAAGTTTTGACCATAGGCAGTGAGTGAAAAATGACAAAATAAATATTAAAAATATTAAAATGCTGAATGAACAATTCCTCCCCCAGCCTTCCTTCAAACCCTGCCTGTAGACCTTTTAAGAACCAAAATCCAAACCGGAATTTTCTTTAAACACATTAAACACATCTTGGGATTTGCAGTCACAGAGTACATTCTCCTCCCTCCTGCTCTCTGCTTTTCACTACCTCATGCTGCACTTGAGATCCTGTATGCTCCCAGGAGCAAGAGACCGACATTTTAGTGGTAAATCACACCCATAGTGGTGGTTAAGTGGTCATAATTAATAACTACAGCAGCTGAATTGTCCACACTGTACCATTTCAAACTGCTCCTGTTGTCCTCTCTGACAATATAAGCAGACAGACGCTGATGGTAACAGTGTCCTTTCCAAATGCCTGGAGTCAAATGTCTTCAGTCACATGTAGAGGATGAATTGTCTCCAAAAACCTGCAGCTGCAGCATGCATTGACTATCAGCAAGAGGAGTGGGCCAGCACCAGCACCCTGCTGGTTTGGTTTCCAGGTGATTTGTTCTCTCTCCTTACTGTGCATAATGTGATCTCTTCACGGTGAAAATTACCTGTTCTCAGTAGATGATTATCTTGCTGCAAATTTATGCTAAGTAGGTAGCAGAGTCTCCCACGTGCGAAGCTGCAAACCAAAGAATTAAAATAAATTAATAACATTAGTGTCAGATTATCTGCTTCATTTATTCCCAGACTTCAGTTAGGAGAAATAAAGCATCGTGAGGAGCATCACCTTCTGTTTTTACTGAACTGCTTTTCCGTGGGGCAAGAAAGGTGACAGGGTTTCTCAAGGACCACACACGCTGGTGACTGCTCTGGATCCCTGCCTTTTCCCTTCTGAGCAGCACAGGTGCAGTTAGACACTAAAACTATTTACAGCAGTGACAGAAACTATTTTCTGGAGACAAAACAAAGCACATTTCTGTTGTTCCACACTGTAAATCAGCCCATCCATCCTGGTGCACAGGCTTTCCAACTGCTGCTGAACCTATCCCGAAGACCTGTGAGTGGGAAAGAGAACTGCTTCCTTCTGGGCTGGCAGGCAAAATAATTTGGTTTATCTTAACCCAGTTCCCCGCTGGCAACTTGCCACATCGGAGGAAACACTATCACAAGTGAAGCTAATTGGCAGCCCTAGCAGGGAGGCCAGTGGGTCGTGCAGGCTGAATCCATGCAGGTCAACTTCTGATCTTCTCTGAGGCATGTTGGCTAGACAGTGTGATGGAGAGCTCGGAGCATTTCTGCCAGCTCTGTAGCTGTTCTCAGTAGAAAATATATTCCCAGCTGTCGGAGTCCAGGGAAGCCTGACAGCTTCTCCTGCTCCTCTGGTGGTTTCTTTATATCCCCAGAGCTCCTCAAAAGTGGCCTAGCCAGCGACCTAGGCTTTGGGAGAAGCTCCCTTCACTTTTGGGAGAACCTGAATGCACCAGAGAGGTGAAGAGATTTTTGTTTAGTGAACCACAGAGAGTTTAGTTGTAGTTTTAGGATCTTGCTCTGTGTATTACATAGGGACAAGATGGAGATTTTTGGGTGTGGTTTTTCCTTCTTTGTTCTTCTCCTCTCTCCTCATTCTCTTCCTCTCTTCTCTGACACCAGTTCCTGTGGTGTGTTGGTTGGTGGAAAAAAGTTAGCATTGAAAAGACATATCAATGAGATGAGGGTTTACTGGTGTTGAAAAGAAAATAAAATATGTATTGTTTCTTGAATGGTTGTTAGTAAGATATAAAAGTAGCTGCTGATTAGCAGCCATTGCCTTTCTGCCCTGGTGTCCTTGGGGGATGCTGTCTCTCCCTCCAAGGTTTTGATAAGACAAATAAAAACAACTCTGAATCAGCAGAAGATCTCTTGCTGCATTCTTTCCAACATGACGAACCAAAGGGAGAAAAGCCCCAGGGCAGAGGACAGGGGGCCCAGACCTTGACACCCAGCCACAATTCCTGATGCTCCGAGTGTTTGTTTCTTGATGCATTTTTATGAATCTCGAAATGATATGGCAGATATAATTTTAAAAGCTTAGTGCTCGTCAAGGTCTGGAATTAACCTCATTATTCTTGAGTGGTTTTTCTCCTTTTACCGTTCACAGATGGCAAATATTTGTAACAGACATTACAGAAACTGCATCTGGGCCCTTCATAGCTACAATGTGAGGTCAGCTCTGGCTTTGATCTTCTTTGGTGATAGCATCTTTGTAGTCTGCAGATTCTCCTTTCCATTTGCTCATTTCCCCTGACTAATTTGATTAAATACTAGTTTAAGAGCTCTTCATCATTTTTTCATGTGGAATAAAAAACCATCAGAGGATGGAATGTAGGTAAAAGTAAAATGTAGGTGTTCCTAATCCACCAGTCAGCCTAAGACTGCACTTTTCTTGTGCATTAAAGGAGAGAAGGAGGCAGTTAAGGATTCTGAAGCCTCTCTCTGAGAAGAGCTGAAGCAACCCTGTAACTGGTGCTCAGTATAAAATCACTGCCTGGATTGGCCTTCAGAGTTGCTAGGAAACCGAAATAAAAATCCCTAGTCTGTAACACACAGATATCATGAGCATGACAGATTTTTGCTGCTATTCCTGTTTTCTTTTTTCCCCCTTCCTCAGTGGAGGATGGAGAGAAGCTGCACAAACCAGTTTAAAGAAAACATGAGGAAGCTGATTTCTGTCCTGATGTCTGTAGTCCTACCTGCAAGTAATTTTAATTTTTAAAAAGAGATGTGTTTCAACTTTAGGAAGAGATTGTATGCATTTCAGGAAGGGTATGTGTACTAGAAGAATGGCTTTGTGTAGTTCCCTATCAGCTTCTACCTGTCTAGGTCTCTTCCTGGAAGTGTCCAAGGCCAGGTTGGATGGGCTTGGAGCAACCTGGGGTAGGGGAAGGTGTCCCTGCCCATGGCATGGGTTTGGAATGAGATGAGATTTAAGATCCCTTCTATTTTATATATATATCCCAAGCTATTTTATGAAATCTTGGGATTTTTTGTTTTGCTTTTTCTTTTATTTCTTCCCATGTATTCCAGTCCTCTATCCAATCAGTGTTGTTTCTCCTCTGGCTATAGAATTAGCTGGTTCAGGGAACTGCTCTGCCTGAAGAGGTTTGTGTAGGCTTGATTTTCAACTCAATTAGCTGCTGCTGAGAGCTCATCCTGGCACAAAAAAGGGTTAGGGATACCACAGACTAAATGCATGGAAGTGCATGTTCAGAACAAAGGTCTGTTGTGCTTGTAGAGAATCAGACTTGTGAAAAAAAGGCAGAAAGAGGAAACAAGAACTGATCTTGTTGGAGAGTTTATCGGAACAGATAATGAAAAGCAAAGAAAGATAAGGACTTTCATTATTTGAGTAAGAAAAACACAAACAATGAGAGATACTATGTCTAAGAATAATAAAGCATTTGATAAGGGGTTTATCATGCTGAAGAATTCATTTCTTTTAAAACATGTTTGGTCTGACTTGTATTTATGAACTAGAATGTTGAATAGAAATCTGTTTGAAGAATATAGAGCTCCAGAGCTGGCTGCATCAATTTTAAAAATTACAGATGAGATGCAGATGTTCCAGCTATGCTGTAACAACAAGTTAGACAAGTAAGAAACTAAAAATCAGGGAAAAATAATGGAGGATGAGATTTTGGGTGAACTTTAGTCTCCTGTGATATCAATGATAGCATCCCAACTGGTCACACAAACATGAGCTCAAGCAAATTTGGGTGGAGAGAAGTTATGTGTTACATTTAATTTGTCATTTCCTGGAACAGGTAACTAAAGAGATCAGCTGAACTATGTTCACCAAGTTCTTTTTTCACTATTATTTGAGAAATCTTATCATCACTACTGGGAACACTGTTTTGCAGCTGGAACTGAAAATATCCAGACCCATGACTTCTCACTTAAGACTATAACCTTCACTGGGAAAAACCAGCAGTGATACTGAGTATGGAAAAAGATTTGCTCCAAGTCTGGATTGATGCCTTTTCCTGGTGTTAAAATTAAAACCAAAACAGAGTTTATGGGGAAAAGGGGTTTTTACTTTGATATTTATTTCAGGATCCTTGGGTTACACCTTTGTTTAGGTGGAATGCTTTCAAAATGCATGCACTACTCTTTACACTGCAATACACACAATTAGTGGCCTTGCAAAATTAATATATTTATCAAAGATTTCTTAATGAGAGGCTCAAGTGAACTTTCCATTCTGAGGAACTTTTTCTTTTTGATGGGTTTATTTTAGTTTACTAAAAATATGTTTTGGAGAGGACTTTGCTGTCTGGGGCTTCCAGACTGTTTGGTCTCTTGGTTTAACGGTGCCATGGGTCTGAGCTGAGTTATCAGCCTTGGAAAGTTGCTAGTGTGTGGGCTAAAAGCACTGAGAATACATAAAATTATACAAAAGAGTGTGTAAGAGAGGTATAAAAGAAAAAGCAAAAAAATCATTCTGGCATCAGCTACAGCAGCCATCCAGTCTGAAACCAGGTAGAAGAATCCACCTGGTAATGTGGAAATGTGGGATGAAGATGACACTTATGGCATGATTTTGCAGATCCAGACCAGCCTGAGTAGATATCCTCACCACCAAGAGCTGCCAGGCATTCAGCTGCTATCTGGGCAGCCTGATCAATGGCCAGTTCCATTTCAGATGGATTGTGCTGCCAGCTGCAATATAATCAAGCAGTGCTGATAAGCAGCAATAGCAGACTGGAGAACGTGACCAAATGTTGTATTAATGTTTAATGGCTGGTGGGCAATTGCAGGCTCCTGGAAGGAACCCACTCACCATGAGAATGACTTGGAATTCATCAGAGTAGGCAGAGCCACTCTTGCATGTGGCTGCAGTGTTGCCTGAGCATATTCACAAGAGAGGAGGGAGAAAATCATTTGTGTTCTTCCTCCCCTTCCATACCCTCTAATGATATTTCTTAAACCTAGCTGAAGTCAAAACAGAGTCTGCTGTTCATGAAACTACTAAAATGCAGTGGCCATCAGTGCAGTAACAGCTCTGTAGAGAGAACAGAGTGCATGAAGAAAGGAAATTGGTGTTTTCATTGCAATTAGAAAAGCAAATCCACAACTAAATAATTATTCAAAAGCTTGTGGGTGAGCTGAGAATCATCACTGGCAACCCATTGATAAAAATGTCAGCTATTTCCACCATCTGAGGGCCAAGTGACCTGCCCAAGGTAGTATTTCCTGATTGGGGTGCCAGAACTCTGTTCTGTTAGACAGAATGTGCTGGTTTTGCCTCAGTTTTTTGAGACATTCCTGGAAGTGCTCAAGGGTATTAGGGCTTGAAAAAAATTTTAATGGTATATGCAGACAATAGAGGGACTAGACATCTAAGTAGCACCCAGTGGCACCAAATTACCATTTATTGGGAAAGATGGCAAGCCCAGAGAAAAATCCTCATATCCTACCCTAGAAATGGGTGTAGGGAGTATGTAGGCAACTGCAGTTCTGGAAATGAGGGAAAATCTTCCATGAATGTTCATCTAGTGCTCTCCATGGAACCTGAGGCTGCACAAGAGATTCTTCTCTCCTTGCATGGGCTGACCACTCATCCTCTTACCTGTGCCTGCACCTGTTAAAAAACTAAAATGCTGAGGTTGTGGTGAGGAGACTCTTAACTGGAGACCCCAGTTATCTGTATCTTCTAAAATGTTATTTTTAGCTCAATCACCCAGCCTAGATGATGTCTTTCCCAAATGATACACGGTGCCCAGAAAACCAAGGAATTATTTTTTTTCCCAAATCTTTCATTAGTCTTTGATACTATTTCTTGGGATTTAGGAATAATGCTGATGGATTCTGCCAAAAGTGGATGAGATTGCATTGGGCTCTACTGTTGAGGTACAGCCTGGGAATTTGAGAAAATAGTACTTAAATATTTGCTCCACCATTCTGAGTTCATGGCAATAAACTTTCCTTTGAGCTGTGCAGAGCATTATACTTGAGAAGATCCTTGAAAGCTAATTATTACCAAACCCATGTATAGAGCTCAGTAGTTAAAGATCATCTAATTTAAAAAAAAATTAAACTTCTTCTTTGTTTTTTCTACACCATTAGGCCTGTGGTTGTTTTTTTTTTTCTTCCTTCCCTCCCTTGCCCAGCTTTTTCTAAAGCCATAGGGATTTTAGATTTGATTTTGTTTAATTCTGTGATTATGTAATGCTGGAGCAGCTTTTGAGCCTTCACAAACTCTAGCAGCCATCATGTAGCATGCACAAAATGAGAGAACTGGGCATTTGGCACTTCAGAGTAATTAGTGGTAAAAAGTGGAGCTGTGTTAATTCTGTGGTAATAATTTTTGTGAACATTTTGTGACTTTTGGAAGCACAACCACTCACATCCTGTTTTAGATTAATAGTTAAGGTCAGCTCAGATACTCAGTGGATTACTCTTAGAACTGGCAAATAAGTGTTCTTGTGGAGCAGAGCTTGCTTTCTGCTCTGCCATATGCTGAGTTTTAGGCTTTCTGGTCTGGATACAAAGTCCTACTTTCCCAGGGGAACTGAGGAGACAGGAGATGATTTCAGTTTGAATGTCCTTTATTTGATCTGCAAAGTGGCAGCTGTTCAAGGGGTTTTTTCTCCATACAGAAGATGTGATCTGAGACTGGGCAATTCTCACAGCAAATATGACAAATACACAACATGAATTAAGGTAGGTGGAATATTTGGATGGTGAGGTCAGTTTAGTATTTGTGAAAGGAAACAAATTGTTGCACCTGGCAGTGAGGTCTTCTGTTTTCTGCAGAGAAGAGGTGCTGGGCAGAAATTCTACCTCCTTTGCAGACCTGCTTCATTTGTGACTTGGAAGAATCCAGGCTAGCAGCCACTGACTAATTCTTATTTAGATGTTAATCAGTCTTTTTTTCTCTGCTGAGGTTGGCACCACAACTTGACAGAGACTCATCACTTCACAACCTGTGTGCTGGGAGGAATAAGGTGCAGCAGCAGATCCTGGGATCTGGAAGTGAAAGCTTCCAAATCATGCTAATAACTGAAGTTTTTGAAATACAGTGTCACACATCTGGGTTTTCAGAATAACTCCAGTACACCTTTGTGCTGAGACAACAATTTGAATGTACAAAACAGAGTTTCCAGATGAGAATGTCACTGCCTAATCGGGGGAAACATATTCAGGTCAAGTGCCAGATACAGTTATGCAGGATAACAGTGCTGGTCCACACAGCCTTTAGGGAAGCTGCATAATCCTGGAATACTGAAAAAGAATCCAGAATCTGGTGCACAGCTTTGAAGGAAGCCATCAGAAGATATTTTTCTGTCTTGCAGCTCATGATTATTGATTACGCAGTTCTGTGGTTCTCAGACACAAACTCTTCATTGACTGGAATTAGATTTATGAGGGCAGTTGCTTTCTCTGCAGCATGTTCTGTTTGTCACAGATGCCTGGGTAAGGGAAAGCACCTGTTATTAAATGCATGATGGTGTAGAGAACAGCATGGATAAACAGACCATGAAATTGCATTGGGTCGGTCCTAGGCTGCCAATCCCAAACACTCAAAACTTAAGCCTCAAGTGACTTCCTTTTGTTTGCTTCCCAGTGCATTAACAGCCAAAATTCACATTTTCAAGGTTTGGGGTTTCTTTATTCCCATGTGAAACCTGAGATTCTCACAAAACTATTGATACTTAATTAAAGTGACCTGGCAGGATGGATGGGTATGACATTCCACATTGCAAAGACTGGAGACACAAAAATCCCACGTAGAGTTTTCTACCCAACATGGGTAGAAAAACCTACATGAGAAAATCCAGGCTGCAATTTATGCTCTTTCATTATTTAATTATGTTTAAAGTACAACAGCCACAAGGGAACAAGCTCGATTCCTTTCTCTTGTGTTAGACTATGGTGGTGCCACCTGCTCAGCATTTTTCTATCTTAATGCAGCTTTTCTTACTGAGACCAGAGCAGAATTACCTGGAGGAGCAGCAGAAAACCTGCAGAGAGGCTTGTGAGAGAGTGAGGATTAGGAGGCAGGAAATGGGTGATTCACTCTAGCTCCTGAAGACAAGCATGAAATCAAAGCTGGGGGCAGGATTGGGAAGGATATTTGGGAGGAGTATGAACTGATTCCTAAGTTATTTATAGAGGGGGAAGAGTGGGTTTTGCCTTAAGAAAGCTCTGCAGGTTTGGGTGCAGTTGCAGACATATTTGTACAAAGAGGAGACTTTGGGTGGAAGGAGAAACAGAAGATTCCTACTGTGTCTGTGCATTAATGAATTTATCTGAACTTCTTCAGTAAGGGTGAAGCCTTACCTCACTTGGCACCACTTGGTATATTTTGGTGAAAGTCTGAGGCCCTGAAGAGAGCAGCCAAGCAATTAACACAATATTTTCAGTAGTTGAGAACAGTTGTTTTGTTGTCATATTGTTGGCTTTCCCTCTCACTTCTTTTTATGATTTGTGTTTGTATCTCTAAAAAATATGTGCCAAGGGAAAGCTCTGGCCCCTGCAAAAAAAGAGAGTAAAGGCATCATAATTAATTTTTGTTAATTGATTCTCTCAGATACTAAAAGCTGTATGGCTCATTTCAGTAGAATCATGGAATTGCAGAATGGTTTGGTTTGGAAGGGACCTTAAAGATTGTCTTGTTTCACCCCCCTGCCATGGACAGGGACACCTTCCACTATCCCAGGTTGCTCCAAGCCCCATCCAACCTGGCCTTGGACACTTCCAGGGATGGGGCAGCCACAGCTTCTCTGGGCACCCTGTGCCAGGGCCTCCCCACCCTCACAGGGGAAAATTTCTTCTGTAACCTAAATTTCCCCTATTTCGGTTTGAATCCATTCCCCCTTGTCCTATCACTACAGTTCCAGATGAAGACTCTCTGGTATTTGCTACTGAGCCTAAATATTTGTCCTCTCTCCAGGTATTGTCCCCACCTGAAAATTGACACTTTAAGCTTTAAGCAATTGGCAGATCTGCTCTAGCACAGAGATAAAAATCTGTTTGCCTGTTCTCTGAGTTGTTTCACTAGAGATGCAAATTGGATGCTGAGGCAAAAATGGTCCATAGCTGCTTGTGGAAGATCTGCAGGCGTGATTATCTTGTTTTTGCAAGAAGAGATATTAAATATTCGTGCTAGTTTCGGGAAATACGCACACATGGTTTTGAATATCAAATTGTGTGCCTCCCTGGTGAGTAGGATGAACTAGATCAACCAAGAGCATTTCAAAGCATCCTTTTGCTGTCTCTCCTCCTTGGCACAGAGGATATCTGCTTTGACTGCACTTCCTCGAGCCTCGAAGCTGCTGCAGAAATTCCAGCCACTGAGCAGCTGCGTGTATGCTTGAATGAAGTGTGTGCTATTCCATGTGTCAGCAGGAGGAGATATAAATAGAGCTTTTTTCTCCTTGTTGTCATGGTCTGTGTTTATGCTGGCTACCCCAAGCTATTTCTTCTTCAAGTCTGGTGTAAAGGGAATACATTTAAGTGGTGTTTGGTGCTGCAGTTGGGGATCATAGAGAGCATATGAAGCAATTTAAGGATTGCAGCCATTTACACTTTGTGCTTAGTGGGGCGAGGCTTATCAAGATTAATGAATGGCAGCTCTTGCTGCTGTCCAGGTAACTGGCATTTTGCTGCAGAAGTTGTTTATTGTTTCCCCCCCTTTCCGGTGAGGGATTATATTAAAATAGCTAGAAAAAAAATCCCCTTTTATGGAACTGTCAGGTTGCACAGTCTGAGGATGAAGCATTTTTGATTTTGTGCTCCTCTTCTGATACATTCTGGTCTCACACCTTTGCAGTGAAGTTGCCAACTCACACCAAAGCTGAGACATGACTCCACAGTCCAAGAAAGACAAGGAGCCACTGGGGAGGGTCCAGTGGGGGCTGCAAAGATGATGAGGGGTCTGGTGATGCCTTAAATGTCTCCCTAGAAACAGAGAGCAGAAAGGAATAAAGGAATCAAGGAGGGATTGATTGGAAAGGCCTTCAGAGGTACACTCTGGGCTCCAGAGGCTCCTGCCTCAGTGCATCCCAACATGGACAAGGACAGCTCCCGAGTTCTTCCCACTTGGATCTCAGCATCAATTCCCCAAGCAGAAGCCAGGCAAGGATGGAATTTGCCCAAGCTTGCCCCCCTGTCCCCAAGCTTGTGGTTTGCAGTTGTTGGGCCTAGGAGGGTCTGGGTGTCCTTGGAGAGCTGGAGAGGCTTTGTTGTGTGTGTGTGAGCATGAAAGAACAGCACTGAACGAGCTCCAGGGAACTGCAGAGTGACACTGGGCAGGGCAGGATTTGAAAAATATAGAAGTTAAACCCTGAAGCATCACTGGAGCATCACTCCTACAAGGAGAGACTGTGGAAGCTGGGCCTGTTTAGTCTGGAGAAGGG
This sequence comes from Erpornis zantholeuca, assembly GCA_013400515.1. Classification (NCBI taxonomy): domain Eukaryota; kingdom Metazoa; phylum Chordata; class Aves; order Passeriformes; family Timaliidae; genus Erpornis; species Erpornis zantholeuca. The sequence continues at coordinate 65,553 of VZTN01033992.1, read as the reverse complement.
AAGACTGAGAGCAGATCTCATTAATGCATCTAAATATCTCCAAGAGGTGTCAGAGGATGGTGTCAGACTCCTTTCAGTGGTGCCCAGTGACAGGACAAGGAGAAATGGCCAAAAACTAAACCATGAAAAGTTCCATCTGAACATGAGGAAGAACTTTACCCTGAGGGTGGCAAAACACTGGAACAGCTGCTCATGGAGGTTGTGGAATCTCCCTCTCTGGAGATATTCCAAACCCACCTGGACAGATTCCTGTGTCACCTGCTCCAGGTGCCCCTGCCTTGGCAGGGAGGTTGAAGTGGATGATCTCCAGAGGTCCCTTCCAATCCTAACAATTCTGTGATAGCTCCCAGTCAGCTACTTCCAGATACAGCATTGATAATAAAAGAAGCTCTTTCCTCCATGGCCTGACCTGGCAGTGGTGGGACTAAAAAAGTTGCTGGGAAAGTCGACTCAGATGTGTAAAATTCAGAAGTTAGTCACCACCACGAAAATTGCAGAAACTCAAAACAAATGACCCAGTTTTATATTAACATGGACATGTATAATACACACAATTACAATAGGAAAATGAAAGTGTAAATTTTAATTTGGTGTTAAAATAGTTTTAAAATATTCTACATGTAGATTCCAGCAGATGGTAAATTAAAATTCCTTTTGAAGTGAAGGATTCAGGAAGCAATAACATCACCTTCTAGCCTTTGTGAACGCTAAGATTTTTTAAATGTTTCTATCCTTTGACAGCTTGTCCTAGTTACCTGAGCATATGACACATTTCCTGGAAGGAAAATACTATGCTATCAATCCAGATACAGTCTGTCCTTGATTTTTTTTCCCTGCCTATTCATTTAAAGGAATCACAAGTAAAAGAAACTTTCTCCAATTTGATCAGGGTAGGATTTTCCTAAGTCAGCCTCCATTAAGCAATAATGTGAAAACAAAGTTAATTTCCCCTTTTTTGCTCTCAGATACCCATTTTACATCCACTACAATCTATATGTAATAATTAATTTCCCAGATTTGATCTTCCTGTTCATTTCGAGCCAGGTCTTCCATTTTTAATATTTCCTTCAGAGATGTGAAACGGCAGAAATATTAAATAAATGGGTTTGGATATGTTACTACAACTATTTGAGCCTTTCTTGAAGGAGAGTTCATTAGTAAAGGAGCAGTTCCTGAGTATAAAAGCATCATTTTACATGGACAGACAAGTCTGAGCCATTTCTCCAATTGTTCCATTGAGGGAAAGATTCTTGGCTTAAAGCATGACTGGGGCCATAAAACTAAAATCAAAATATTGAAATGCAAAGCATATAATTTACTAACTCTTACACTGGGATTATGAGTGGTCTATTCTGAAGTGGTTATGGTGATCAAGTGAGATAGCTGTACCCACTTTTTGTGTGTTAGGCTTCAAAGAGCTTCCCAGACTTAATACTCACCATCCGATGAATATTTAAGAAAGTGTAGTCCAAGAGAGAAGTCACAAAGGCATCTGCAGCTCTTGAAGTGCCTTTTGTAAGTGCTGCCATCCATTTCGAGCAACTGCCAAATTTGATCTTAGCTTTACTTAGATAACCACACCTTAATATTCCCTAATTGTATATTATCCCCCCCCCAAGTGATCTTTTTGTTAAGTTTGTTTTGTTTCAGTATTATGTGCCCTTTACAGCACATCACTTACCAGTTTGTGATTTCAGTTTGTGTGACCAAGTAGAATAAAGCACTGAACAAGTTAGGAGGTTCATAAAGACATTTAAATGGGATTTGAATGACCATCCAGAGCTGGGTTTTGATATTTGATGGATCTGCATGGAGAATTACACCTATAAAAACCCTTTGAAAACCTAATTCATCATATGGCTCAATTTTGAGCCTTTAGACAGAAGGTTTGGCTCTGTGATCCAGCAGGTCCAGACTTCCAGAGCAGTCAGGCAAGTTCTTCTCATCAGCACCAAATAATCTGCTTTAAAGGGTTAAAGGCCCAGATGCCTCTCAATGATCATAACACCTGGATTTACCTACAACCTGAGAAAAAAATCCTCCAAATGTGGGCCTTGAAAGCACTTGAAAGAGCAAAACTATTTCTGCAGCAGGAGAAGGGATGTGGGGAGTCTTTGCAAGGTCACCTCCATTTTCTTCTCGAAAAATGTTTAAGGGATTCTGAAAAAGAGAGAAATTATGTAGCATGCTTATCCAGGGGGCTTATCATATTGTATTAGCACTTACTCATCACATTTAATTAAGATTCCTTTTTAACTGATGTGGAATATTATTAGCTCCATTCATCTTGTATCAGTAAAAAGGAATAATAATGGGATGTGATCCTAACAGGAGATGATGGGAAGCTGCTAATGTGAGATATATATTGTGGAAGGGAAGGAATGCTGTGACTGCCAGGGTCTGTTTGGAGGCCTTTGATGTCTTTTACAGCTCCATTTTGTGGAAGGTGTTGCAGTGACAGACATCTTTTAGGGCAGGTTGCTGGCAAACAGCCACGTTGGAGAGAATCAAAATAGGCATTGGTTAGTGTTTAGTTAATTGGCTTTCAGAGGAGAAGTTTGCAGAGGTTTAGTGATAAACCAGTCAAAGTAGGTCAGCTAAAGGATTTTGTAGGTCTAAATTGATTTTATGTACCTGTATGGTATAGTATACTTTTAGTATTGTGAGATCAGTTGGGGATAACAAAACCAAACTAAATTAGACATTAGTAGTACCCTTTCTTCCTCTTTGTGGGTAGAGAAAAGGCCAGTTTCAGGTTTCATCTAGAAAATACTGATTTAATTGTCACTTTATTTGAGATCAGAGCCAGAGGGAGCCAGGGAACAGGTGTCAGCTCTGATGTTCAGAGCCACCTTCAGCCTCTGAGGGACAAGGAACTGTATTTCCCACTGTCTGAAGTGTGTTTTGTGTGTTTTGGGGTCTTCTAAAATAATATCCAAGCAGGAAGTTTTATCTTGTAATCATCTAGCCTGGAGATTGCAATCATTTGAGCTACTGGGGTGAGAGCCATGTACAAGAGGATTGGTTGAAGTCTGTAAGCTAAACATAGATGATGGAGAAAGAAAAAAAAATCATCTCTAAGACCATTTCTCATGTGTCCCTGCTCCATTGCTGTCCTATCCTCTCTAAATGGTGAGGCTCACACATTCATTCATGTTTAAAATAGATGCCTCTAAGAGCACTGACACAAATGTGTCCCTTTTTCTTTCACTACCACTTCAAGCACCCAATTAGTTGGTTAAAATTGGATTCTGCCTTGAAAGGCTAAAATTGATGCTTCAAGTTTCCATAGTTACTGTCTTTCTATTAATTGTGCTCAGTTAAATAGTGGGGATTCTCTCTTGGTTTTGGGAGCTGTGCTGGACTCTGCTATTTGTGGACCAGCAGTAATGTGGACTGTGCTCAGGTGAGGGTACCTGTGGAAGGTTTGCAGAGCTGTAGAGACTGGTACTTGATAAAGTTTTGTTGAGGGTAAGCAGGAGGGAGGAGCTGGGCTGAAGTCAATTCTCTTAGCAGCGTTCACTCTCCAAGATGGACACAAATGAAACCAATCTAAGCCTGTCCAGGAAAACACAGAACCACAGAATCATTGAATGGCCTGGGTTGGAAAGGACCTTAAAGGTCTTGTTTGGACCCCTCTGCCATGGGCAGGGATGCCTTCTTCTAGACCAGACCTTTGAGGACTCCATCCAGCCTGGCCTTGGACACCCCCAGGGAAGGGGGAGCCACAGCTTCTCTGAGCACCCTGTGCCAGGGCCTCCCCACCTTCACAGTAAAGGATTTTTTTCTAATATCTAATCTAAACCTATTCTCTGTCAGTGTGAAGCCATTCCCCTTGTCCACTCCAGGCCCTTGTAAATAGAAATCCAATGCTAGAACATTGAATCCTGCCTTTCCTCTGAGTAACCTGAAATTTTCCTTCTTTGGGGAGTCAGTCACAGCCAACCTTCAGTTTGGGGGCTGAGGCATGATGTGGCTGAGGTGGCTGTAGACAGGAGTCCGAGAGGAATCTGTCTCACCCCATAGAAGCAGAGTGGCCCCCAGTGGCAGGAGATGCCTGGAAAGGATGCACATCTGTGCTCTTGGCCTCTGTTCAACAGCTCCTCTAGCAGAAAGCAAGGGGAGGGGGTGGCTGGCTGGCTGCAGGGCACTGTTACAGGCTCCAGCAGCAGCCTGGAAATGCTTCCTCCTTTTCACCTTCACAGCAGGATTTATGGTGCTCGGTAAGCCTGTTGTCTCTCACATAAAAAGGCTTGTATGTTAGAATAAAAATATTTTTTATTTAAATTTGGCAGAAGACAGTAACCAGAATTGGCTTTCTGTAATACAGATTAAGCAGGGCACAGGCATATTCTGTCCTCCCCACATTCGGAGCTTTGTCTTCTGCAGTGACTTTTGCTCTCTTTGCAATATTTCATGTCCTTATATAACAGAGGCAAACCCCACCCACAGCAACAGCCTCCTGAAAATGGTTAGAGTGCTGTCCCCACTCCCAGTTACATACAAAAGATGTGAGCCACAAAGCTCAAAAATTTTTAAAGATCTGACTCAAAGTCCACCTTTTTGGCATGTGTTACCAAACACAGCCTTCAGCAGAGGTCTGGATAGCTTCTTGCTGCTCTACTCATTCAGTTTAGGGCATTTAAGGACATTTAATTAGGGCATTTAGGCTACATAGCACCAGGTTTGACATGAGAGCAAAGAAAAACATTTCCTTTGTGGTACAGAGACCAACCCACCACAGGTCTTCAGGGAAATGTTGTCCTCAGCCACTGCCCTCACCCTTCCAGGTACTGAGGGGCAGAGCAGCTCCCCAAGCTCCAACTTCAATTTTCCTGCACTATTCACTGCTCTTTACCTTACTGTTCTTTACCTTACTGTTTGCACCGAAACAAGGGCAGCATGGCTGGTGCTATAACTGCCCACACTGTATTAAAAACATATTTACAAGATGAAAATAGTTTGAGGGTTTTTTTGTTTGGTTGGTTTGGTTTTGGGTTTGGTCTTTTGGAGGGGGACATGTTCAGTTTTCAGCTCTGAACTCTTAAAAACAGACACTGTGAGCTTGCAGACATGGGGAAATATCCCCCCAAAGATTTTTTTTTTTTTAATATTGCAGGAGTAATGTCTCTGTAATCACCTCTGCCTGGCCTGTAACACAAACATTCAATGCTGCATCCCCCCAGTCCAATATTTGATTAGAGCTAAAAAGATGATAAGGAGCATCCTGGAGGTGTGCAGATGCTGTCCCAGGGATACAGCAGATCCACCCTCAGTTTGGGGAGGAAAAGGTTAAGATTCTACCTGTAGGAGCAGGACTGGGCACAGCTACAGCAGTAAGAAGCATATTACCTGAGAAAGTTGATATTTTTATGGGAGGAAAAGCCTCTTTTAGCCAAAGAAGAGTGAGAGGAGCTACAGGCACCATGCACTGTTTGCTCCTCCAGCAGCTGTGAGAAGCCATTTGGGAGGCTTCAGGGAGGCTGTGGGAGCAAGCAAATCAAATTATGCTTTCATATATCTCAGAATATGCTGGCAGAGCTATTTGATAGCTGAGACAATTACTTTAATACAGCCATGTAAGATTGGTTTTTTATAATGAGGTAAATAATCTCTATTTAAATGAATTGTCAGTGTCAGCGTGGACAGTAACCTGAGAGTGAGCTGGAAGTGACCTCTGTGCCCACCCCTGCTTAGGGCCTGCATGTTGGAGCAGTGGGGGTTACAAATCCCCCACAACACGAGTGCTATAATTGCCCTGTTTAATAATGATACTGACTTTAAACCCAAGCACTGGATTAAAGCAACAGGCTCCCTGGTGGGGAGAGCTTTCCATTTTGTTCATTCTTCCTGATTCATTAATGCAGAACAGGTCAAAGGCGTGGGAGGGCAGAGTGTGAGAATTATTTTGGGGTTTTTTTTTGATACTCCAATTTGACAAAGTCGTTAGAGATGGTTGGGATTGTTTGGCAAAGTGACAGTTAAAATGGTTCAGTTTTATTCTGGCTGAATAATTTTTCTGTCTTTCAGTTCTATATCTGTCACTTTATCATGCTGATGATGGATTTTATTCTTTTATTCGCTTTTTTTTTTTGGTGGGTTTGAGTTTTTGATTTGTTTTGTTTTTCAGAAAAAAAGAAGAAAGATTAAATGGGCTTTTTAATCCCAACAAGGCTTAGGGATGATCAGTGAAGCCGGAATGTCTGCAGAGATCCTCCAAATGACACAGAGAGGGTTTTTCAGTGCACGCTGTTTGCATTGGATGTGCTGTTTCAGACTCTTTATCATGGTGAATATTCATTAAGCCTGCCAGAGGCAGAAGCTGCAGTCAGTACAGCATCAGCAGAGGAGGCAGGGAAGAGAGAAATCAGGTTAATGACTAGCTTTCCCTGCAATTTGCTTCCTGCTTATTGCCTGATCTCAGTTTTAAATAAATTCATTTAATTAATGTGTTTTGCTACTTTGACCTGCGGACAGAAGGGGCTGTGATTAATGATGGGATATTCTGAGTCTTACAGTGCCTTTAGCCCGCATGTTCTGTGGTCTAGAAAAAGAACATTGAAAAAATTTCCTTTAAATTTAATATTAATAGAAGTTTTGATTGAAAGCTTTTATCTGAATTATTTTCTGATTCCATGAGCTACCAAATTTTTAAAGACAGGGACAAAGCAGTGAGTGGGGAGGGGTGGAGCAGAGTGAAAACAAGCTGCTGTCTTGGCTGAGCATGTCACACAGGCAAACATGAATCTGCAGGGAGACAGAACTGCACAGAAATGCTTTCCTCTTCTCCCCCTTGAGCAGGGGCACATCTGTTCTAACATGAGTTAGCCCTCTTCTGACAAAGGCTCTTTAAGAAAGCAGCAGAGGCATAGGGGGTAGAGACACTATCCATGACACTCAGAATATATGGGCAGCTCGCATTATGGGAAGTGAGCACCACCTGTTCCTGGTAAACACCAGATTGGAGCTGTGGGGCTATACAGGGTCAGGAAAAAAAACATGTGGCCTCCCCAAAAGCGAGAAAAATGTCAGTGAGATAGAAACTGCAGGCCTGATGGGATGGCCCAGACCTGATGGGATATTGATTCCAGGGCTGAGTGATGATATGTTCTGTGAGCAGACATTTTGCCCCAAATTTATAAGACATCTCAATTTCAGACAGTTCGTACCCATCGCTCAGCATTACCTTTCAGCTCAGATGGTTTTACAAGCTGATGAAAGCCAGCCCTTCAACTGAGTGAATTTGCAAATTCCACCTCTGAAAAGACAGCACCTTAAATCTCAGTGACAGAGCTGTATTTTGGAGTTGTGCACCAGAGGCTCTGAGCTGAACTGGCATCATTGCTGTCATAACTAAAATGTGGCCTTTTAAAGGGTAGAAATGGTGCAGCCTTCAGAATATGGCTGTGCTCTCTCAGGCATTTCTGGACAGAAGATGCCAATGCCTACCTAAGTGAAAATCCTGTGAAAGGATTAGGGCTGAGGAGGTTGCAAACAGTTTCACAGGATTTTTTGTGGCTGTCACCGTTAAAGAGATTAGTTTCAAACTTCTTCTTTTTTCCGAAATACTCTGGCATGGTCATTAGTGCAACACCTGCCGAGCCATGGTGCTGCTTACCTGACTCCTGAGGGTAGAATTCAGTTCCTTTTCCCCTAGCTACCCAAAAGTTAGCTGTGTAGTGTAAATTGTCTGGTTGGGCTTTATCTGGAAAGAACCAAGGGTAATATAGCTCCAGCAGAGAGAGAATAGAAACAAAGAAAATTCAGATTTTTTTTACATAATCATTTAAGTTGGAAAAGACCTCAAAGATCATCGAGTCCAACCTCTGACTGATCACCACCTTGTCGACTGGCCCAGAGCACTGAGTGCCTTGTCCAGTCATTCCTCGAACACCTCCAGGAAAGGTGACTCCACCACCTCTCTGAGCAGTCCCTCCCAACTCTTTACAACCCTTTCTGTGAAGAAATTCTCCCTTATTTCCAACCTGAATCTCTCCTGGTGCAGCTTGAGGCCATGTCCTCTTGTCCTGTCAATGGTTGCCAGGGAGAAGAGGCCAATCCCCACCTGGATACAGCATCCTGTCAGGGAGTTGTAGAAAGCCAGAAGGCCTCCAAAGAGAGTGATCAGGTCTCCAATGCCTCTAAAACCAAGCATTTAAACCAGGTGGCTTGAATTGCCTTCTGAGGGTGCCCATGTCTTTACAGACCATACATAGCATGAATTGAATTAGACATGGTAGATTGGATGCCTACATTTCTGGTGGCTGAATTTAGCAATGGGGTGTCTAACTCTCTAAGAAAAATAAATGTAGGCACCTGCAGCTACTAGAGGTTAAATTCTAAGGATCTGCTTCCTTGTGGGTGTCTGGGCTTCCTGCACAGAGCATGGGTACCTCTGGAAAATGCATGTCCTGAGAGCAGGACTGCCTGGAGCCTGCAATCAAGGATCAGTGAGGTGACACAGCTCAGCTGCAGCCTCCTCCCTTTCTGGCATCTTAGAGATTATGGCATCCATAGAATCATGGAATGGTTTGGGTTGGAAAGGACCTTAAAGACCATCCAGTTCCAATCCTCTGCCATGGGCAGAGACATCTTCCAATATCACAGGTTGCTCCAACCTGGCCTTGGACACTTCCAGGGATGGGGCAGCCACAGCTCCTCTGGGCAGACATGATCTCTGTATCTGACCTTGTGTAGGAAATCAGATGTTTCAGAGCAATTAGGGCTTGTTGAAGAAGTTCCTATTGACAGGGATTTTTACAAGTCCTTGAGAGGTAGAGGGCTACAATACATGACCAATAAATGCCTCTGGAAGACAAAAAAAAAAAAAAATTATCCATGCACCATATCTTATTCCCTCTAGCTTTCAGATAGGTGATTTGAGGATATGGAGGTTTTTTCTGTGTAATTCTGCCTGTGCATTTCAGACAGTAGTCACGGGATGGGAAAAGAAGTATTTTGAAAGACAGCCTAGAAGTTCTTTCATGCCAGCTAAATATGTGACCTACTCCACTGCAGAGTCTCTGCTGCTCTGGGTTCCATTTAAAGTCTACTGAGACATTTGTATTTTGGTGAGAGCAGGAAAGGGATGGGGTGAAAAGTTCATCTCTTGTTTTAGCTTGCAGACACACAGGCAAAGAAGCATCAGGACCTGCAGGTGCAGCCTAGATTTTGGGTTCTGCTGCATGCAAGCATTTAAAAATTTAATTATTTGGTCATTGAACATCAAGTCTGAAGTATTCCTTGAGAATAAAAGAAAAGGTCCAAAGTAATCCTGTAAGTTACCCCAGGAAAAAAACAGACTCTGAGTTTTATGTATGAACTCTGGGAACCCCTCCTCTGTAGCTGTAGGAAGAAAAGAAGTGTAATGTTTTACATTAAGTGTTCTAAATAAAACCAACGGGTTTGTTTTATTTAGATTTTCCTCTAAGTTTAATAAACAAATTTGAAGCGTTCAATTAAAGACGCAGAAAATATGCAAGAGAAGAACAACTAATCCCATTTAATGTCAAAGTAGAAAGCTTTTGTTGTTGAATTCCTGCTGATAAGAAACAGAAGAGATGTTTAAGGAAGCCTTGGAAACTAGGTAGTAAATGACATTTATCCTTGATCTGAAGTGCCCAGACATAGAACATTGTTAGTACAGCTGAACTGTGGCCTTCCAGGCTGCCAGTACAGATAAACACAAATGTTATCAGGTAAATCACACAGAAGAGAAATTTCCTGAGGACTGGTGAAACCCCACTCATAGGAAATGATGGCTATTAACTCATTGGATTCTGAATGTGTCTGTCTGTATGCAAGCTCTCCACACTGCAGTAAGGATAATTAGTTTCCTTTGGCTTAGTGAGTATTAAGGAGTATTAAAATGCTTAGTTTGTATGGACAACAAACATTCAGGATCTGGGACAAACCCACAGAAAAGTGCAACCAAACCCCCATAGTCTGACAGAATCCTCATTCCAGGGTAGGTGTGATGGGTTTGTTGGGTTTGGATGCATGAAGTCAGATGTTTTTGTTCCAAATGTTACTGACTTCATCTGGTGAGTTGATTTGCCTAGGCAGAACCAGATTAAAGGGTCATTTTCCTGCTCTGAATTAGATTTTAGTAGGGCAGATGAGTATGTGCACCCCATTAGTCTGGCAGGAGGTTTCAGGCAGGAGATTCTTTACCTCAGGAATGCTCTGGATTCCTGCACATTACTGTGTTTGTGTAGTAAAATTGATAACATTAAGTCACTGTCATTGTCCCATGTCCTGTGTCCAGCCTAAAAAGTTGATCAGAGAGCTGGAGCACCTCGCCTGGAAAGGCTGAGAGAATTGGGTTTTCTCAGCCTGGAGAAGAGAAACTTCAAGGTGACCAAACTGCCTCTTCCAGTACCTGAAGGGAGTGTACAAAAAAGATGGAGAGAGACTATTTACAAGGGCCTGGAGTGATAGGACAAGGGGAATGGTTTCCAACAGACACAGATTAGGTTTAGATTAGATATTAGGAAGAATATAAGGTAAGTGTGGTGAGGCCCTGGCACAGGCTGCCCAGGCAAGCTGTGGCTGCCCCATCCCTGGATGTATTTAAAGCCTGGTTGGATGGGACTTGGAGCCACCTGGTCTAGTGGGAGGTGTCCCTGCCTGTGCCAGGAGGTTGGAACTGGATGATTTGGGGTCCCTTCCAACACAGGCTGTTCTATAATTTTATATTTCTATGCTCACATCAAAATGGCACAGCCATGCCCTGCTGTTCCAGCTGTGCTCTGGTGGCCCTGCAGCCCTTAGAGTGTTGTCACCTTGAACTCTTCAAAGTAATTTTTCTACCATTCACTGCTACAGAGTTCTCCCCAGCCAGAGCAAAGATAGGTCAAACATGATTTGAGGTCACTTTCAGCTGTCTTTTTCCTGCCAGGAACAGAAAAAGAGCATTGGGTCTGGGCCAGTGTTTGCAATGCTTATCATCTGGGCTTGTTGGGAAAAAGAGAGGATTTATTTGTCAAATAGGGCTTAATTTATTATGTGCAATATGAAAGCTCACATTTTTGTATTGCAGTAGGAAGATAATTGATTAATAATTTGGAAAAAGGCCAAGACACATGATTTCCACCTTTGTGATTTACCATCTCAGCAAAACAAAAGTGATATGAAAGGTACCTGAGCAAAACAATTTATTAAGCAGAAATGAAAGCTGGTTCATATTAACACATTTATTATGAAAGGAATTTCTAGGATATTGTTGTTACTTACAGGAAACAATGTTAAATGTAAATGTAAAAAATCTGAAGGTGACAGTTAAGACCATAGGAAATTTACAGAAAACCTACAACTGATAAAATAGAGGAACTTCTACATTAATAATAACTTCAATAAAGCTGTTTGAGACTAGAGAGGTTAAGGTCACTAAAACAACGTCAGCAGTTCCTGGAAAGAACATAAAGTCAAAGCTTCTTCATCGTTAAATATAATCTTAGGGGGGAAAGAAGTGTACACTCTCTTCTAGTTCTTGATTAAGCATCACATTGTAAAAGCCATGGAGGTTCAAAGATGATTCCATGTGCCAAACCTTTCACAAAGAGGGTCTCAGAGACTGTTCAATGTGTCCTTTGCACAGCTCTCTTTGGCTCTGTAACATGGATGTGCTGCTTCAGTACAGAAAAGCTTAGAAAGGGAATCATGCTTCCCAGCCTTGTTTGTTTTGCTGCCAGGCAGGAGAAAGGTTGTCAAGCAGCAAAATATGTTTTTTCAGCTTTCAAATCTAAGAGGAGAGCCTCATGTCTGCATTTACCACATGCCATTTACTTCGTAAAACAGAAAATTTTGCAAACAACATAACAGAAGATGAAGAATCATTAAATAAGAAATACAGGAGCTGCTGATGTTAATACAGCATTCTCCATTACAGCTGCTGGGGTACAGAGCAGTCAGTGCCAGATGTTTGCAGACAAAACATTGGGGATCTCCCTCTAGATTGTCTGCTTTGTTTTCTTTTCCTGCCCTCTTTAACCAGCAGGAGACTTAGGACTTCTCAGTTTTTTCTCCCTCCATCTTCCTCTTCCAAGGGACGTGGACTCCCTCTGAAATGATTTTCCAACACAGTTCCCCCTCCTTGTATACCCCAAACATCTTTACCTCTTCAGCTGGACAGCTCTGATACACAATGCCGAGACTTACTCAGATCAGTGGTGTTGGAATTGTTTTTGTGGTATTGTGAGGATTTGTGTGTGGCTGGGAGTGTTACAAGGGTGAGTGCCCCATGTTTTGTTACTGCATTTTTAAGGTGTAGGTAAGAAAGTTTTAATCTCATTAGAAGGCTTTGGCATCAGTGCATAAACCTTGAGCTTTCCCCTGATCACAGTTTAAACATGATAATAATTTAACACTTCAAAATAGATACGCAGTTTCTATTCAAAATTGGGAGTTATGTAAATTACAAAAAATATTCAGAGTTTAATAGGAAAGAAAACAACCAAGTCTTAAGGCTTTCTCTCATAGAAAAAACTAATTCTGTTGCATTTTATTATGCTAGAAAATTGTCCTTGTCAAAGCAGCATACACAAACATTTCAATCTGATTAACTCAATCTAATCAAAATAATGGAAATAAAATTAAAACTTGCTTCATGCTGCAAGCCTAAAACTGGGGATAGAACTTCACTTTGTATTTGCCTGTATAAAATACTGTGATCTAGGGAGATAATCAGGATATTCTATAATTCTGTGAAGACCATGAATATTTCTGAGACCAGATTGTGAACGCTGATGGAAGCAGTCCTGCAGTATCTCTGCCCAGGCAATTAAGTTCATCCCTGGTTTTGCTCTAGGATACTAAGATTTTTTCCCTCTCCAATTCCATTAGTCAAACTAGAAGTCCATCAAACTCTCCTCTATGAGGAAAGGAATGAAAAACAAGAGAGACAGTTATACAAACATAACTTTTGTTTTATGAAATGCATGAAAAAAATCTGACTCCAAGAATGAAAACAACTAAAAGACTAAAATCCAAAACAACATGCATGGACACATCCAGCACAGGATGGTTTGCTAAAACACCCACCTGGGTGTGCATAACACCAAGGCTGTCACCCCCTGCCCTGGCCACTCTTCCAACCCTGTCCCAAAACTCTCAACACCCTCAAACATGCCCTTTGGCCATGTAATGCACGTGCTCGTATTTCCTGCTGTAAAACACTGCAGTGGGCTGCACCACAGTGATCTCTCGCTCCAAACACTTCAAATCCAAAAGAACAAAGTGGGATCCAGAGGCTGTTGGGCCCAGCAGCACGTGGAGTGAGGCAGTGCATGCAAACTCTGAGCAGAATGGACAAGAACCAGTGGACGACCCCCAGATGAGCAGCCAGGCAACCGAGAGTCACTGTAGGCTGAAGCCAGAGCTTTCAAACAGAGAGCTGCTGCTCACTGAGTGCTTGTGTTTTAAAGATGCTTTAAGCTTTTCTTGCTGTTTTGACTTTTTCAGAACCCGAGGCGGGAGAGGTGTCCCCCCCAGTGGGAGCTGGTGTGAACAGCAACAGCTGGACCTTTAAATTTGGACCGGGCAATTCCAAACAAGGTGGTCCTGGTGAGTTGCCAGACAAATTCATTATCCCCGGATCTCCTGCAATCATCTCCATCCGGCAGGAGCCACCAAACAGCCAAATTGACAAAAGTGACTTCATAACCTTTGGCAAGAAAGAAGAGACCAAGAAAAAGAAGAAAAAGAAGAAGGGGAACAAGACTCAGGAGAAAAAAGAAAAGGGCAACAGCACCACTGAGAACAGTGACCAGTGAGGGAGTTATACTGAAAAAACCCTCTTAGCCAGTTTTTGTAATAATGGCAGATTTCTCCTATGTAGCAAATCCCAACTTCTTCCTACTGTTAACAAATTTCCTGTATGTACAGACTTGAGAAAATCAGCAGGAAATTCAGTGTCTGTCTAAATTGCTTAACAGGTTTTGTCTTAAAAGCTTTATTAAGTCTGGTGTTAACTCTTTTTCTCCACTCTGGCTTGTTTTCAGAATCTAAAAAGCAGACACAAGTTTCCTTTCTCCTACGCCGAAAAGGAGAATCTTCACAGTACAGCCAGTGAGAGGTTGGACTCTGCACTATGGTTCCTGTGCTCCTGTCTTGATGACACTTACAGGACAGGTTTAAAAGTTTTAATGTTGTGCACCCTCTATCTGATTGGAAATATTTGTGTGCAGATGTCAGCTAGGTGATATGAGATCAGATTATAAAATGCAAGAAGAGCTGGTAAATATGCAACAGAGGAAACACCTAAAGAACACAAATGTTCAAAGATGTTCAGGCTGGGGAGAAAATGTCTGAAAGGAGATGAGCAGACTTGTCAAACCTTGAGAAGTCACTGTGTGGAAATACTGACTCCTATACATGACGTATTGTACACACTGCTTCAAATGAAACCTCACATTTACAGCTCTTTAAGAGACCATAAATTATATCTCTTTACCAAGCAAGCCATTGGAAAAATTGTCCCTTAAAGCCCTGCATTACCCTGGTAAGGCTAGCCCTCAGAGTGTAAGAAGGGCTGGGCTGACATCCCAGGAATGTAACTGTGATGCTCTGTGTCCCTATTTCCACATTATTTTGCACATTATGTCTCTGAAAAAGGTCAGAGTTTTTCCACGACACTTATGCAAAAGAGAGAAAAAAAGTAACATTAACTATGCTATTTGTTATTTGAGATATTTATTTATAAAGAAATATAGCTGTAAATGTTAAAGAAATATGATGCCCTTTAACCCAAACAGAAGTCAATCTAGAGCCATTATAAATTACAATTGCTGCTATAAAAGTGCTTTAGAAAAATTGCCTGAAACATCTGTATTATATCGGCCACTTGCCAATAACAGCTTTATTCTGTCGGGTGACTTGGGGGCTGCCTCTTGCATGTATTAATAAATACAAGAATATCTTCTCTTTTTTTTTTTTTTTTTGCATTATTCTGCACTTTGAATACACTTTTGCAAACAAACTGTCCTACTATGAAGAAGCAGAAGCAAACTCCTCACACAAATGGATTTACTAACCTGCTAGCTCTGTGCAGTACCTTGGTGTTACCTCCCACACGACCTTTTCTGATTTTAGTTTTACTTTTCTATGAGATTATGAATTTCTGACCCTACTAACACTCCTTATGTAAAATTCAAGTACTGTATGTATGCTGTATGCTCTTATAAGAATCCTGAAATATTTATTCTGTGCTTGTGTATGTGAATGTCAATGCAACTATTATTAGAGTGGACTTTAAGCTTTACCGTTGAATGTAAATTCATTATTTCTTTTTTGTACACTTGTGAAAAAGTGGAGTAGTGTTAATTTTTTAAGCCACTGTTGATTATCAGTTTTTTTGTGTATGAAACACAAGTAAAATATCTTTCTTAAACCAAGCCATGCATGCATTTTGGGATTTATTGGTAAGAATCTGTGAAGCTGAAGTTCTGTGAATTACTAAACCTAAGGGTATAAATGGAGTATTGAATGTGGTTGAGGATGTTTCTATAAAACCAATACATGTATTTTTAAATAGAATATAGCTGATGAGGGAATTCCAAGGAGTTTTCTACATTATTGTACTTTCACAGAATAAAGCTCAAGTGTCGTGTTAATTGGAACTGTGTAAGAAACTCCATAGCTCTGAAATTTCTAACGGGCCCTTTAATCTAGGATCAAAGAGAACAACTGGATTTCTTGAGACATGTCCTGGATGTTTTAAGTTTCCAAACTGCTGACAGTTCAGAATAGAACAATTCCTATTCATTTTTAAGAACCTGCAGCAAGTCTTAAAACATCACAGAAAAGCTCTAATAAAAGAATTCATCTCTCCAAGCATGAACCACCAATGGCCTCATGTGGTCTATTTAGAGTTTTCTTTTGTTACCATTCTTGTTTTACTGGCAATAAAAAGGTGCTACTCGAGAAAGAGAATCCTTGATTCACTTTTAAAGGCTAGACAAGAGGAAAAAAACTGAAGCTTTGGGGAGGGAACTGTTCCTTTATGCAAATGTGCTATGCAAGTACATTTCAATGTATTTTTTTTTAATTTGGTGACTAATCCAACAGCTCCCAAAACGTTCATCAGCTGTAGTTACAGTGGTAGCTTAAACACACAGAAGAATTCTGTTGTTTTGTATTCATCATAAAATAGTTCTCTAGATGCCTCTGGCAAAAATTCAGTACAAAGATTTAATTCTTACAGGAATCTTCTACATTTGATTATTTTTGGGATTTAATTGAATATTTGTTTTTCTTTTGAGTGCTTGCATTTTCCCCTATGCAAGCCAGTCTGATTCATCCATTTTTCATCAGTGGCCATACAGAGCTGGTTTTCCAAGGCTTGCATCTATTAGAATGAACCAAGAGCTGCAGCATGTCTCCAATTTGCTGCTTTTAACACAAAATTACATTTACCAGTGCTGCCTTTGTTGCAGATGCTTAACTGCAAGGGGGACCATATGCTTGTGTGCCTTGGGAGACAAAACATAATCTGAAGATAATCATTCCAGTATGGAGAGCTGATAGAACAGAGAAAAAACTCTCAGAGGAGAGGAGGAGCTCTTGCTGGAATTGTTTGAAAAGAGACTGGATTGCACTAGGAGAATATACATTCCACACATTCACTGTGTTTTCAGAAGACTGAATCAGGCACCTCACCAGATTTTATAAGGATTATTCCTTATTTGAACCCCCTAGGAGTGTTGGAGTGCTGAGGTGTATGGTGAAATTTGGCTATTTCATAGCTAATATACAAATTATTCCATTGACATCCTTGATTTTGGGCTTCCAGGAGGAGGAGAAACCCTTGGTAAGAAGCATTTTTGGAGGACCAGGGGTAGGTGGGGGTGGAATCTTCACGTTCCACCACAGTTTAGGAGTTAGTGTTTTAACACCACACAACAATGGAATTTGAGAACCAGAGGTGGCCAATAACAGCACAAATTAGGAAACAAAAATTTCTTTAATCCTCCTGCTGACAGTGAAATGAGCACGACAAAATACACTGCAGAGTTTGCTAACAAGGAAATTACAGCTTTGGGGCTTTTTACCATTCCAACAATTTATGTCTTTCAGGATACTTTCTGTGAGCATATTGTCTTTGGAAGTCTGGTTTCTATGCATACAAGATCAGTGATCAGAACTACTGGGCTTTTATAACAATAAACCTGAGTTGTGTTGTATATTAATTACATCCTGTCATTAAAAAATATCTCATTTTACATTAGGCTTCTAAGACTTAGTCTTGTGCAGTTTCTTTCTGCTCAGTACTTGGGTCATTGCACATCATACAATGAGGGGATCTGATTAAAAATTTTCCAATCATCTCACATAAGGGGAAGAACATAGAACCCAAAATGCATTTCCCAAATTTCAAATGTGAAGATCAGTCATGGAATTCATTGCAGGGAGTTTTGATGCTTTTTGGAATCTTTCATTTCTGCTTCTTCTTCACTCGTTTGATGTGTTTCAAGACCTGTTTGTGTCAACAACTGGGTAAAATAAACCAGGTACCATTTTCCTTCCACATGCAATTCTCCCCTAGCAGCAGTTTGGTGGATCTTGTTTAAGACAAGTGTTCAGGAAGGAGCTGAGCCATTATCCTCATTTGAGTCCTAAAGAAAGAGCAGGCTCCTCAGTTTTGCTGTTATTTGATTGCTTAGATACTGCTGACAGTTCCTCAACACAGACACCTTTTTAAGAGAGTGCCAAGAGTCCTGTGTTCTGTTAAGGCTCCTGTAAATATGCAGAAATATCACTTTAATCAAAAGTTTGGCTTTGGCAAATGAGTGTACCCTGAAATCCTTTGGTTTCTTCCTTTACAAGTCTCTGAAGGAGAAAAGAGTGAACAGCTGAGCAGTGTTTTGATATCACACAAAGCTGAAGCCACATGAAGCAAATAGATACTCTGGAAAGCAGAGCTGAGGGCTCCAAGCACGGCAATAATAAATCATGGATATGAAGGACTTCATGTGGTGGCTGGAATCATATCAGAAGCTGTATTGGACTCACATATGCCTGAGTGGCTGGCTTGGCTGCAGCAAAACTCAGCAGACAGAGCATGCACAGCACAGCTCTAACAGAATAAATGCATTATCACATTGTAGTGACCTTGTGCAGGTTAAACCAGCATCTATGGAATCAATATTGACAGCATATACATTAATTATCCATTAGCTCTGGGTATGGGCATGCTGTACTCTCTACTCTCCTGGGTTCATTCTCCTCTCTGTGGATCCCTAGAGGGGTCCCTGGAGGATCCAGTGACGCTGCTCTGCATTTGCAGGGTTGGGGTGTGTGTGTATCTAAACATTTACAGAGAAACCCAACCATATCCTGGGCTCATCCCAGAGCGTGGCCACCAAGGGCAGGGATTCTGCCCCTCTGCCCTGCTCAGGTGAGACCCCACCTGCAGAGCTGCCTCCACTCCTTGGGATCCCAGCACAGGAAGGACCTGGAGCTGCTGGAGAGAGCCCAGAGGAAGCACCAGGATGAAGCAGCTCTGCTGGGAGGAAAGGCTGGAAGAGATGGGATTGTTGAGCCGTGGGGAGAGAAGCTTTGGGGTGACCTCATTGTGGCCTTTCAGTACCTGAAGGGAGCTGACAAGATGGGGAGAGACAATTTACAAGGCCCTGGAGTGACAGGACAAGGGGAATGGCTTCAAACTAAGAGATTGTCAGTTTAGATTATATATTAGAAAAAAATCTATCCCTGTGAGGGTGGTGAGACCCTGCACAGGGTGCCCAGAAATCTGTGGCTGCCCCGTTCTGGGAAGCATCCAAGGCCAGGCTGGACAGGGCTTGGAGCAACCTGGGATAGTGCAGGGTGTCCCAGAAGGTGTCCCTCCGATAACAGAGGGTTGGAAATAGATCATATTTAAGGTCACTTCCAACCCAAACCATTCTATGATTCTATATATAAAAGTCTGGGACATGGTTATGTTGTTGTACAGAACACTTCAGTACCCACTGTCAGTGATAATACTGCTTAGGTATCAGGAAAATCTGATTTTTCAAAGTGGCTCTACTATGCTGACGTTAGGCACCTACTTCTAGAATATTTGTAGTTGAGGTGCCTTAGGCTGGCTTAGAGAACTAATGAATGAAATCCTTCAGCATGAAGTACTGCAGAATTATCTCTACCACGTGGTGAGAAGACCATATCTTACACTGCACCATGGATTCCCTTTCATATCCCAGGACTGCCTCTGTGAAATCACTCTGACACAGGTATTAACATCAAAAGATGACAGAGATGTGGTGAAGTAAACATCTCTCAGAACACCACACAGCTTGAAAATATTAAAAATGTTTGCCTGCCAGTGGTGCCCAGAGCTGTGTCACTGTTGTCTGCAAAAAGACAGCAAGTGACTCACCCACATTTAAGAACTGATGTCTGAGGCATGTTACAAAACAGATATCCTAGGCTTGAAAACTAGATTTTAAAGCCAGAGCCCTGACACAGAGTCAGAGGTACTAAGTTGGCCTTCATGCCAAATAGAGCAGCCCTAAGTCTACTCCCACTCCTCAGCTCCCTTGTTCCTACATTGTGGTGGGGGAACAGGTGGGAAGAGGGTCATGCCCTGAAGCAATAACCCCATTTGTGCTGCCAGGTGGGAAATGTTATCCTCCAGGCAATGCCAACAGGCACATAAATGGGGTATTGGGCACAATTATGGGGCACAGTGTTAGGAGAAGTGTGACCATGGCACAGGTGTGCCATTGATGCCTTTTCTTGGTTTTAAAATTAAAACTAAACCACGGTTTATGGGGAAAAGGGGTTTTTACTTTGGGGTTTATTTTAGGATTCTTGGGTACAGCACTTTGTTTAGGTGGAATGCTTTGAAGATGTATGCACTTTGACACATTGAAATACACACAATTATAGGCCTTGCAAAATTAATGTATTTATCAAAGGTTTTCGAATGAGAAGCTCAAGTGAACTTCTCATTCTGAGGAACCTTTTCTTTCCAATGGGTTTATTTCAGTTTACAAAGATATGTTTTGGAGAGGCCCTTGGTGTCTGGGGCTCCCAGGATGTTTGCTCTCCTGGTTTAATGGTGCCGTGGGGCTGAGCTGAGTTCTCAGCCTTGGGAAGTTAAAAGTATGTGGGCTAAAAGCACTGAGAACACATAAAACTATAAAAGAGTGTGTAAGAGAGGTATAAAAGAAAAAGCAAAAAATCATTCTGGCATCACCATCCCAGCAGGAGTCATACCTGAACCTCTCACCAAATGTGAGATCCTGAAGGGCTCCCTGGGTGCTGGTGGTGGGTAGTGCATCAGTGCTGGGGCATTTCAGCCTTCAGCACTGAGATGGGATAACATTAGAGCTGGCCCTGGCAGCCCCGTTCCAGCTCCCTTGGCAATATTTTATGGACACCTCGAGTGTCTTGGCACCACTAGAGCTGCGCTGAGGAGAATCAGAAAGTCCTTGTCCATTAATTACAGGACTGGTGCTGCACAACAAGCCTGATGTGGTAATTGTTAAAACACATCAATCACAGCCTGACTAGACTTTTAATTCTATAGTTAGAATTAAATAGTTTTCCTGTTAGATAAATCCTTCAGCTTTTCTGGGGCTCAAATTCTCCTCAGTGCTGCTTCAGTGTGAAAAATGTGCGTGGTTCTGGGGGAAGCTAGACTGAAAATATCCTAAGTAAGCCCCTAGTGTATCTTAGTCCTCATCGAGGGAGGCATGAATCACTCCCTACTTTGAAGAATTTCCTTCTGTAGGTGTTTCAGGAATCCCACCTGAAGTGTTCCAGGTGTGGAATGGTGCAATTACAAATCAAATCAACTCTGTGCACTAGGACTTAATGCCTTCCCTACATTCCCACTCCTACTCCCAAATTATCTACACTGTTAAAGCCTTTAGTGCCTGAAGTCCAACTTCCTCATCATCAACTACAGTGCAAACAGCCTTAGGCTCAATGAGGACGCAGGACCTTGTTCCATGGGCTGGCACAAGATGTTCAGGACCTGCCTAGAGCAGATTTTTCAACCTGGCTCTTCCCAGATGCTGTGAACCCTGACTGTGAGCAGTTTTATCCAGCACCAGGGCCACATGGTGACAGGATAAGGGACCTAACTTTGCTGAACTTGCTCTCACCCTTCAACTTCAGTGTGGAAGTTCCCTGAGGTGCATGCTAGATAAGGGACAAGCCTAAAATAATGAAAAATCTACCCTAGAATCAGCTTGTCTTCTTACATGCTTAAAAGCGGATTATGCAACTCTTAGGTACTGACATTTGAGAAAATTATCCACAAAGCTCCTGATGAGTGTTTACACAATAAAGAGGATCTGCCTAACCCCGAGGGTGTGTAAATTGAGTTAGTCCAGCTACTTGTAGACTCAGAAAGTTCTTTGTAGAAATGTAAGCAGCCACCAAGCATCACAAAAGCATTCCAAAGGCACATGTAACAATCTCCTGTTAATCTGCTTCAGCACAGTCACAATATAAATGTAATCCTGAAGATGAGTAGCATCTCACCCTGAAGGGTGAGTGCACTGAAAACAGCAGGCACAATCATCTCCTTCTGTTCTCAAGGAACAAATGACACAAAAAGGTGAAACCAGTTTTATTTTATCCTCAGGCTCCCTTCATACACACAAGGGTAGTTCTCAGCTGTCCACATTGAGTCAGATTCTGATCACCAGCATGGGCAAAGAGATATTCATTAGCTAGATAGAGATAAAAGTGTTGTGTGACTGAATTCTTTTACAACATTAGAAAGCACCAGAGATTCAAAGTGTGGCAGGCCAGCCCAGGTCACTAAATGCACTTACTTTCAGTACAGGGAGTGGCTAGTCTGCTTACAGAGCTCGCTAATGGCCCCCTGGGTCAAGCAGGCTTTCACAAATGCACAGCCCATACCATCTTTAAAGATGTCAAATATGCTGTTGGGCTCGTGGCAGGAACTGCTGACCTGTGAGTTATACTGCTCCATTTTTTTAGTATTCAAGAAAAAAATTAAAATTTCTATGAAGCATCTTTGCTTAGGCCCTTATTGTGCCCTGCTGGGCCCCTGCTGTGAACCTGCCAAGCCATGTAGGTTCATTCATTAATATGCACACAGGCTCCTGCAAAGCAGCCTGGAAGTAATAGGATATTGCAGTGCTACAATGCCAAAGCCTTCACAGCCTGATCAATATTGATGGTGCAGTTAGTTCTGCATTGATTAACTTCCAGAGCAGAACCCCTATAGCAAGCTGAGTTTTGTGGTGAAGCACTGCTGCCACCACATCTGCCAGAACTGTGCAGCTGTGTGAGATAACAAATGGGTCACGGGCAAACTGCAGGTGTGTGTGCAGCCCAGATGTTACACTGTGCAGGGAGCACTTACAGGAGGGCTGCATGCCCCACTGGGTAATTCATGTTATGCAAAGTCTTGTCCTCCCCCTACACAGAGGTTTGCACTAAAATCTCTTTAACCCCAGGGGCACTGGTCGATGCTCCCTGACCTCAGGGTGTGAGGACATGTGTACACTCCCCCATATATGTTTGTATTGTTGGCTGTGGGTGCCAGTGGGCTTTGGGCTGCTGGTACCTGCTCTGTGGAAAGGCAGAGGGCTGGCTTCAAAACCCATACATGCCACTAATCAATGGCGGCATTATGGTCATAAATGGGATAGATGGCCTGATGCTCACCACGGGGCAAATAGTGATTTGATTCATCCCATCCTGAAAGATCCCAAGTTTCTTCATGCTTGTGCAGCTGGGTGAGGTCATTTCTTCTGCTCTGGTAAGTTAGCTCAGCCACAAGTCCTGTGGCCTTTTTAAATGCGTGGAGGAAACGACATCTTCCTGTGTTTTCTGCATACTTCCTTCTCCTCCACTACTCCAGCTCCCCTGAAGGGCAGAACTGGGCATATTCAGCAAGACTGGATTTCTGCCCATGTCTAGACACACCTTTAAAATGACAAAACTGTCCAAACCCTTCCTGTCTAAGCCCATCATGTCAGCTTCTCTTCTGCTCTCCTACCCACGTACCTACCCCAAGTTCTGTCCCTCCTTCCTGACAGATGCCTCATGGTTTTTTGGCTGTTTGGAGATTTGAGTGGCCAATGACTGACACAAAACAAGTCAAACACCCCCAAACTCCACCAGCCCAATCCTTCCCTAGCAACACTTCCACATCCAGGACAATCCCAGCTGCCATGCTCAGCATAAGCTCCCAGGGACTCATTCACTGACTAGTCCAAAGCCCTTTTCAATGCATGGCTGTTATGGATATGACTCCTCTAGTCAGACACATGACCTACATTCTTGATCATATAAGATAATGCCTTTGGATGCCATAAAGAGGATGTGTCTCAGTTACTCTTCACCTTCCAAACCAGTGGAGCTTAGTTGGTGTGATTGACCTAAGTGTCTCATTTCTGATAGTATGTGCAACCTGCACGTTTTCCCTTAAATAGTTTTTTATCTTCTTACACATTATTCATTTAGCAGCATTTGGTGAAGAAAAAATCCCTGAGGATGTACAGAAGATCCCAAAGATCCACACTGGTCACATTCTATCTGTTGTAAGACATTTTGTCACCAGAATCTTTCAATTGCCCTTGTGGGTGCAATCCAACTCAGGGTATTCAATGGTTCTTTGATTATAGTTTTATTATATATCATCGCTGTTGTGGAAAACTAAGGCACAGAAATTCATTGGCTTTTTTGTTAACACACTTTTCTATATAAGTCAGGCCAGTGAGTAATTAAAAATTATATTGCATTTTATTTTTTAAAAACCATTTTGCTTTTTACTGTTTACTTACCATGCCAGGCTTTCCTTAATTTTTTTCCTGACACAAATTTCAGGCTCTTTGCCCACGAATGTAGCGAAATGGCTCAGCCTCTTTCACAGCTCTCTCTCCAGAGTTCCAAGAGGTGTTAAAAATACTCAGTCACTGAAGGGACCTGAGCCAATTTTTGTATTGCTCTTGAATGAAGATAAAGAATCATGGAACAGAATGGCAGAAAGGTTTGGGTTGGAAGGGACCTTAAAGACCATCCAGTTCCAAACTCCTGCCATGGGTAGGGACACCTTCCACTATCCCAGGTTGCTCCAAGCCCCATCCAACCTGGCCTTGGACACTTCCAGGGATGGGGCAGACACAACTTCACTGGGCAACCTCTTCCAGGGCCCCACCACCCTCACAGGGAGGAATTTCTTCCATATATCTACACTAAATTTCCCCACTTTCAGTTTGAACCCAGTATTTCTTGTCAGGTCCTGATGAAAAGTCCCTCTCTGGCTTCTTGGTAGGCCCCTTCTGACACTGGATGGCTGCTGTGAGGTTTCCACGCATCTCTCTTTTCTCCAGGCTGAACAGCCCCAACTTTCTTAGCCTGTCCTCACCTCTCACATATTTATGTCACCTGCCAACAGCTCCAGCTTCTCTTACACAGGCAAAAATATAAATGAATGTAAAGAGATGATCACTTTTTGTATTTTGTAGTATTTTATCTGTTTTTACTCTCATCACAGCAAAAGTCTATTTTATACTTAACAAAGAAGAACAACCATTTCAACTGAAGCCTATGAGCCAATACTTTGATTAAATAACAAATTCCTGCACAGCACATAAGAAACTCATCTAGAAATGTTCTCATTTCTTACAGTCATGTTTGGCAGATACTTATCTAGCAATTTCTCTTTCCCTTCAATGTTCTCACAGCTTCTCAGGGCCAGTTTCTTATCTCATAAACAGTCACCCTTTTATTAACAAAGCTTGGACTCTGATGAAATGTTTTACTCGGGCCACAGTGAAGTGTAATAACCAAAATAATGCCACTGCCCACTGCAGTTAATGTAGGATAGGGGAATGTCACAAATCTAATTGTCAAGGCCATGTACATGCTGCTGCAAACAGAGTACTAAATCCTACTTTCAAGTATCTCATTCCACAGTTCCCTGGTGCAAAAGAGTAGAAATTTTGCAGTGGTTTCATTTTCAATTGCTCACATAATCAGTACAGTTCCTCTGAACTGCTTCCTTTAATATGAAATTGCAGACATGACACACTTTCTCTTTTTTTTTTTTTTCTCTAGAGCCCTGATTGTCCTATTCTCAGAAAATAGTCTCAGAGAAAGTGTCAAGAATTATTAAGAAAGAATTGCAGCTTTTGGAACATGAAAAAATGTGGGAGAGAGTTGTAGATAAGGGAGCTTTTCTGTAAAAACAAAAGAGTTAAAGGTATTCATTTTTGAGCTGTGAATGTTTTGTTTCACCATTTTCAGCTCTTTGAGATGTGGCAGTTCACATTTCTCTGGCTGACTGGCAACTTGGGACAACCCCCTCAGAATGGAGACATGCTGTCAAGTCTGTCTTCTGTGTGACAAAGATGAGCGTGAAATAACAGAAACAAAACAGGAATTTGATCATGCAGTGGGCGAATGGCACAAGGTCTTTCATCAACCTCCAGTCTTTAACAGTAATGAAATGTAACATGCCACGACAAAAGCTGGGGGCAAGTTTGTCTTTGCTGGCATGTTTTGGGAAAAGTGCATTATTGCATACACTTCTTTCCTCTGTCAGTACAAGACATTTTCTGCTACAGCCTCATAGCTGGGCTTCCTCCTCAGTACATCCAGCAAGGTCACTGTGACCACTCTTTCCCCCTGCTGATATGAGATTATCGTGGTTTACTGTGAATATGGGTAAAAAAAGGTTCATGTAGGCTCAGGGCATCAGGCACTATTCCTTTTCCACCCAAGTAATGTTAATAACAAAACATCTGTTTTTTGGATGTGCCTGCTGTGGGGCAATGACCACACTGGGTCCTGCAAGAAATGTGTTTACTGCTGTTCGAGAAATTGCCCAGAACTGGGACTTTTTGGTAGTTGTCTGCTTAAGAAGTCCAGAAGACTGAGTGGGGTCTGATGAAACCATATCCTTACAGCTGGAAAAGTATTTAGATCTTCCTTGCTGCATTGGAGGAGATGCTGTCTCACTTCTTAGGAGAGCTGACCTTTTCTGTTCTTTATGCCTTTTTATTCTAATTCACTTTTTCCCAGTAATGTCTCACAGAATTGCTACCAATAAAGCACAAGCTCTAATGCAGAAAAAAAATCAAGTAGTATTTGGAGTTAGTTATGATCCTTATCATGCAGAAGTTATTTCCTTCAAGGAATCAGTGGTTTTCTTTCCCTGTGAAAATTTTTAGGAGTGCATTTCTAAGATGGGACTCACATAGTTGGATGTTGATCTAAATGCTGGTTTTGAGCTCTACTTTTTTTTTTCTGAACACTACCAGGTAAGAAAATCTTGGCTGTTTTTGAATACTCAGTCTAGAAGAAAATATCTTGTTTTCAAACATGTGAAATGTTATCCATGTTTTCTTAGTCCCCAGTGTTGCAAACTGTCATAAATAGTTTTACTCCAAATCATAAATATGAAATGATGCTGTTGAAGTCTTAGCAGACTTTCCAGATGAGGCTCTTTATTCTTTTTTGTAACAGTCATGTTTAACCACCACTGAACTTTTAATGCTCACTTTTAAAGCAAACATAGAAGCCTCACTGAAAAACAAGTGGAGTAAGCCACTAATTCAAACAGAGCAGCTTGAAGAATGAAGTTCTTTAAATTGTAAATAAGGCTACAGTTTCTTCATTAGTATAATGAGTACTTGTATTTTTGGACAGGGCACTTGAGACTGATAGCTCTTTCTAGAGAAAATGAGGCTTTCAAAAATTCTGCAGCCAAACTGTTGCACCCCTGGAAGAAGGAACTTCATAGGCAGAATGTAATTAATACCACTTTGTTTTGAATTCAAACATGAGGACTCTCATATTGCACAACTACCAAAGACTGTATAAGTATTTTTGTACCTGGTATCCCAGTAAAAGTAAAAATGGCATTGCCAGGAGCAGGTCACAGGCTTTACATGACCTGTGCCAGACTCCAATCCCTGCCTGTTAAATGTGTCAGCAACTTCCTGCCAGAACCTTGTGTGAATTTGAACTGGGGTCTTCAGCTATAAACACAATTTAAACATAAGATAGCAGTGAAGACCTTGAAAATACAGGCATGTGTTGAAGCAGAGCCCCCAGCAATAAACTGCTCATTGCTGATCAGACACTGGTGATTAAACACACCCTGAAAATCTGGGAAAGGACTGCTTTTGCTGTGAGGTGGTGGTGGGGGCACCAAGCACAGCAGCTTATCAAGAGATGTTGGAAGAAAAAAACCACATAAATGCTAGCACAAACCAAGAAACAAGTCAGAGGCCAAGACACATTTAGTAGCCTGGGGAAGTAACACCCCCAGCAGTCTGCTGTGGAAGAGTGAATGGCTTAGAACTGTCTGGAAAATGAAACATTTATAAAAGGAGAAAACATTGAATTTGCTGGTTGTGAAGAAAGTGGAAATTATTTCTCAAAATTGATCACCCTCACCTCATGGACTGAGATCATCAAGGACTGGGGCTCTTGGCCCTGCCTATGTGACACCATCTCTGTGCCATTGACCATTTACAACTAAATTAGAATAAGGTTGTTAAAATAACTTATGTGACTATGTGTTGATGGTTATTAATAATAAGTACCAACAAACATTAATTGTGTGTATTGTTAATATCTAACCAGTCAAGTGGGGTTGATTTTTATTGTTTAAAACTTCATTTATCTGGCTTCTAATTGTTGCTATGACAGCAGCCTCTTTTACCCAAAGTAGTGCAGCTGTCATCAGCTGCAGCATGGTAAGGGATCTGAATTTTATTCTCAGTAATGAAGAAATAAAATATCTAATATTTAAATATTATATCTAGTGTTTACCTATTTCATCTTACATAGGAGATAACATGAAGTGTGTGGGCAAGATTTACAAGGTCTAGTGAGACTCCTCTCACCTAAAGCTGAGAAGTCTGCATCATAGATATCTGCATCTGATCCAATCTTTACGTCTCCTTTCATATCCAGTGGAGGGAAATAAACTCTTCTGAAATTCTAGTCATTTGTCCTATCTCTGAGGGAGATGAGGTGACCCTTGAAAGGCCTATTTCTGTCTCTTTGTCAAGAGAGCCCAGACAATGAGCTCCAAGGTGACAGTCTGCACCACCAACATCTCCGTTTTGACAGGGGAATCTCACCCTTTGGCTATTAGGGATGTCTGCTCCTGGAAGCTTGTCTAGCCAGAGGTTCTTCTTCTGTCTCTTCACAGGGGAAAGCTACTAAAATATTGATTTAAACAGAATAAGAAAGCCCAGCAAAATTACTTTTTGTTATTTCTAATCTTCTTCAAGCTGTTCCATTTTTGGGGTCCAGTAGATATTGATTAGTCATTAAAAAGTCCTGAGTGAATAAATTCAATGAGTTTTGGGGTTTTTTTGTCCTGGTTAAATTGTTGCCAGCCTCCCTTCTCCCTAAGCCTTGCCACACCCTGCTCTGCTCCCCAGTTTGAATCCCATCAGAGGATTTTTTGTGTGTGGGAGGAATGCAGGTTTCTAGGTTGCTGAAATGATTACCAGGTTATTGTTAATATCAGACAAATCAAGTGGGGTTGATTTTTAGAGTTCAAAGCTTCCCTTGTTTCTTTGGCTTCCTAGCTCTAAAACTAGAATTATTCTGGGGAGCAAGGGATGATGACAACAAAATTTATATGGGGTAAAGGGAGAGGACTGGAATGAAAGGAAAGGACTAATGATTGGAATGAAAGGTAAAGGACTAATGGAATGAAATCCAGGCTCTTCTAGGGGTCACTGTCTCATAATATAGGACAAATAGGCACAGAAAGGGGCAGAGCTGGGAAGTTGGTTGAAGGGATTCAGGGATCAATGAAAAAGCCAGAAAAGAGGCAGTGTGACTCCTAGGTCAGAGATTTCCTTTCCTCATGATTGAAAAGCAATTGCTGACTGAACAGGTTGGACCTCAAGGTGCAGACATGAAAGATTGCAGTGGAGAATACCTGTGATAGGTCTGGTTCCTAGAACAGGTCCTTGTGCTACTCCTTCCTCAGGACCTTTTTTGGCTGCTGTGAGCCCAATACCACCCTAAACTCTGCTAAGCTGCTGTACCCAAGGCTTCATGCCATGGAGGATGATCTGGGAGGCAGTGGGGAAAAGGACCACTACAACAGGCCAAAAAATACACAAAAGACAAAAAAAATACACTAAAAGGAAAAATATTTGCCATCAGATTCAAGCCTGTTGAAAGAAGATAACACAGATATGTAGGAGTGTACCTGCCATGGTGGCAGCTCTTGGGAGCTTTGTTCAGAGCACATGTCCTGGCATTTGCACTAAAATAGCTCCCAGACAGAGGAAGAAACAGATTTAAAGTGACAGCTGCTCAAATTCAAGGTCTAGTAAAGGCTCTAGGGATGTATTCTTCTACAGACTGCAGACAGATTAAAGGCATGGAACAAACACAAGAGGTTTACACTGGCTGCATGTTGCTGACTCAATGGAAAAAAAAAAAAGTTATATTCCTTTTGCATGCATTCCAGCACCATCACCACCTCCCTAATCTGTTGGACAAACATGGAACATAGCTCAAGGTGCTTCAGTTGACTTTAGATATAAATTATTGCAAGCATTGCAGGAAGGTACAGGTAGTGAAAGACGAAAAATTCTGTAGAACATTTTCTGTCCCCTTCTCTTTGTTCTCTGTCACCAGGCTACTGGAGTGTCTTTGGATTCTCTGAGCAATTCCAGCTCCTGGAGCAGTGTCCCAGTCTGCCTTTCCAGGACTCCTGAGGTAGATCCACCGTGGCCTGTGCAGATCTTGGTGTGTCCTTCTGCTCTTACCACGCAAATACACTGGAACTTGGCTCTGTTATTATGTGAGAGTAAAGAGAACACATCCCAACCTGTCCTAATCTCATTCCTGAGATGCTGCTGGTTTTCTCTGAATTCATAACTTTAAGTACCAGGTGAAAGCAGAAAACTTTTGGATTGGAACTAAATGGTTGTTCCTTGATGTAACAAAGAGACTGGCATTTGGCTACCTGGCTAGTCCAGCTTAGGAAAGGAATCCTACCTAGACCCAGAGGAAAGCACTAAATCATCTAAGAGATTTTCTTGATTTGGGGGTGATTTAGTTCTGGTTTTGTTTTTCTGGTTGCTTGGTTTTTGCTGTTGTTTTGTTACTGTATTAAGGAAAAGGCATTTTTATTTACTTTGCTCCTACTGAGTATCAGGTCTTTGAAAGAACCCGAAGGGATAGGCTTCTTCTCACAAGCTGAAAACAACAGAGATAGATAAAATTCTGAGCTTCTCAGTCATTAACTGCTGCAGTAATTTAACTGGCATATGTTTGGGCCTGCCCATTGTTCTAGAATGTTCTGTGCACCTTTGGTTCAGGTTGCTTCACTTTGTAACTCTTGGGATTTGGGTTTTGTTGGGTGTTTTGGGTTTTTTCCTGATAGATCTGTTTTATGATAAGTAGATACCTTAAATCTGCATTTACAATATTTTCTTGCATCTCTGTCCTGAAGTAATAATAATTGGTGGATATTATTTCTTGCTTCTTATCTCCCAGCTTTTCTCTTTTGGTTGCTGGATCATGTATCCATTGGAAGTACAACTTTCTCACCTTGCAGTGTGCATCACTCCTTGCCTGTTAAGATGAAGCACAAAAGTGAGAACTGCGGTTTTGGAAGGAGTTGTTCAAGCAATTATTGATCCTTCCGAAGGAAAACATGTAATATATTTTAAAATTCTAACCACCCTGGTTCTTACTGGCATGAAACAATTCAAGTCCCAGAAACAGACAAGTGAAAGATTATGAAAATTTAAAAATGAAAAGCCATGATCACATCTCAGTATAAGCAGAATGTTTATCTGTTTATTTTAATTTAATTTACTCAAAGCACTTACCTAGGACGAGTGGACAGTTTTATAAGTTCATTAAACATAAAATTCAAGTAAACTTTCTGTCCTTAAAATTACCTTATTCCTCTGGAAATCATAAGCTCCTAAGCTCAGTGTAATAAAACCCTCATTATATGTCGAGAGACTAACACTGTGTCTTGTCATATCTGGGAAGGAGGTGAATTCAACATGCAGGTCACCAAAAGAAAATATCAGGCTAATGGGTTTCTGCCATTTGAAAAGGTTGTTGTGTGTCAAAGCAGCTCAGGAACCAGGAATTTACTCAGTGTCATGTGGGGAGAAAGAGGATTTCCAAGGAAAAGACACAAACAACTAAGCTTTAAAGATAAAAAGCAATATATTGAAATTTTCAGATGTGAAAACATCCCACTTCAAAAAACATGTATGATGTTCTCTGTGGGTATTACTTAACAAAAGAATTTTGGAAATTAGTTAAGTCCAGTGTCAAAAATCCTGTAGCAATCTGCTGACAGCCACAGGCTGCTCTAGCAGGATCTGTCCTCTAATAATTTACTTTCATAATCTGTTCTGGTTCCTAATGAAACGCTGTCATCAAATAGTGCTCCTAATGAACCTTGTCAACATCTGTGAGAATAACAAATTATATTACAGATGGTTGAAACACATCTTGATATAATTTAGTGAACACTTCAGCAAGTCTCTCACAGGAACTCCTGCTAACTCTGCAAAGTAAAATGCTGATCAGTGTGAGGTCAGAGGCACAGCCTGGCCCAGTGGCATCACACACAGAGTATGTGTAGGTGCAGTGGTAAAATGCCAGTGGAGATCAAAGAGATGACCAAATGGATTTTCTACCTCACTTGGAACTTTAAATCCATTCAGGTCCTATCCCTGACACACCAGTCAAAATTGTTCTTAAGGGATGCTACTAACTCCCCAGTTAGCCTCTTCCAGAGCTTAACTGTCCTTAGAGTGGCAAGAGTTTCTGGTGTGTAATGTAAA
The DNA here is from genome assembly GCA_013400515.1 of Erpornis zantholeuca. Lineage (NCBI taxonomy): Eukaryota > Metazoa > Chordata > Aves > Passeriformes > Timaliidae > Erpornis > Erpornis zantholeuca. The sequence goes on along the minus strand of VZTN01033992.1, from coordinate 33,766 downwards.
TCCTCTTTGCTGCAAATTAAGCAGATTACTTCTTGCCCTCCTCCAGAGGACACAGAGAACAATTGATCACTGTTTTTGTTGTAATAACCTTTGATAAATTGGAAGACCTTTCTCACCTGTCCCCAACCTCCTTATTTATTAACTAAACAAATCTTCAGGACTGTGATTTTGGAAAAAAAACTCATCTTTCTTGCTCTCTGTTGGATATTCTTTATGTTCTTGCTTCTTTAAATGCAGTACTCACAGCAGGAACCAAGCTCTCACTAGTAACAAGTAGAGCAGAATAATTACCTCCCTTGTCTTACTCACAACACTTCTGATAATATACTCCAGAAAGAGATTTTCTGGTTTTTTGAAAGTGTCATCTCATGGCCTGTGAACCGCTGTAACCCCAGATATTTTCTGCAGTACTGCTCACTCATTTATTTCCTCATCTTGCTCTATTTACTCTGCCCTTCCTGATTGTACCTTTTTGAATGTGTCATTATGAAATTTTGTCTTATTTCAAACTCTCCCTCCCAAACTGACAAGGTTCTTTTGATTTCCAGAAAGATTCCCTATTTCCATGTCCTAGTTTGGAATCAGCCAAGATTTTGTTTGCATGGCAGTAGCATATAAGGTGCTAATAAAATAATTTTGTAGAGTTGGATGCATGACAGATCCCTGTAGGACTTTGCATGAAATGTCATCCCAGATTGACAGAAACCATAGTTTAAACTCTGGGTTTGGATTTTTGTGGTTTTTTTCAGAGTCAATTGTTTATCAGCATTGTGGTGATTTAGTCCTCACCATTTCTAGGATGTAACCAGGTTGCTTCTTGAAATCTATCTGCAAATTCAAGTACATAAAATTTAAGTTTCAGTTTGAAGAGAGGAGAAGGAAGAAGTCTGAGCTGGAGGAAAAGGTCTTTAAAAGGACTGTTGACCTACATGGTCAACAAAAGAGAAGAAAAGAAAGTGCGCTGGAGAGAAGGAAGATGAGGCCAGGCACAAGGATTCACAAAGGTTTTCTGGAAGAAGAGGAACAGAGGAATATTAGCAGACAGTTAACAGACATACTGTAGGTTGAGAAGTAAATGTAAAAAGAGACACAGGGGTTTTTTTTAGTCAGGAGTGGACCAGACTTGAAGAATAAAATTAATTTGGAAAGCAGACAGATCATGTCACCAAAAGACAAATTCTTGCAGAATTACTAAACATCATGAGCTAAAGCAGAGCAGTGTTTGGGATGTAGACCCCAAATCTTGCTTATGGAAACAAATCCCTTTTGGATGGAAGGGGAACAGAGAAAACAGGGCAGAAACTTCAGTGATAAGGCAGGAGGGGGTTCTAGGAGGAGATTGAAAATGTGCATGACAGGTAAACAACCAGAGGAAGGGAAAGAGCAGTAAGAGATAGTAGATACTTGTTTATCTCTCCAAAAATAGATGTTGCTCACTATAGCAAGCATGGGAATTGAGATGGATTATGCACAGTGCAAGCTTAACTCACATAGGCTTTTTCAAAGCTGTCTTGCTAAACCATAGCGATTTTGAGGAGTTTAACCCTTGCAGGCACTGTATTTGATTTACCACTTTGTCAAGAGCCCAATCAGCATGGTTGCCAGCAGAGATATTTAAAGTTGTATGTAAAGAACCACAACCTCACTGGGTAGCCACTTCTCCTGATGCAAGCCCCTCCTTTATTTGCCATCTCTCTGTGTCAGAGCAGTCTGGGATTTCCCTATACATTTCCTGTCACTTAAATTCTGTGTAATCCAGGGTGACAGCACAGTGGGGTGAGCCAAGCCCACTGGTGCCCATGTAATTGGATGCTCCTGTGCACAATAAGCACCTTTTGCTGCACAGTTCCCAGTGTCTCTCATGTGTGAATCATTCTGTTCTGCTCATGCTTCCTTCACTCTGCATCCTTTTGTTGCTCAGGGGCATTTTGTTCTTACTTAAAGAAGTCTACATCCTCCTTCCTTTTGATGCTTCAGTGTAGTTCAGTTATGTTTAAGAGCTGAAAGAGTTGAATCTTAATTTCAACTCACTGAAGCCTACCTTTAGCTTGTCCTTGTCTGCTTTCTGGGACACCAGTCAGCACAAACTTGGTCTCTGTGCATAAGCAAGTAGCTGTGAAAAAGGTAGGTGCTCTTCAGACACAGACACAAGGGCACACAAGGTTCTTCAAGTAGGGGGAAACAAGGAAATTATTATAAAAACGTTACAAGGGGCCAACAGAGACATCAAGACATTTTGGACAACTGGGAGTTGATACTGGAACCCTGATATTGTTCTGGGCACTGGCTGTGGTACAGACCATTATGGGGCTATCAAGTAAGTGAGATTTGGGAAAAAGAGGGGCTAATCCAGGAGAGATGGTGTGGCCAGCCCAAAATGCAGGTTTTTGCAGCCTTTTGACTCCATTTTGTGTTTGACAATGCAGATGCCATGAAGAGCAGTAGTGGGGAGGTCCCAGAAACAGCAAGGTTTTAAGGAGCTCTGTACTTCTGAGTAGAGAACGAGTGGTAGCTTTGGCATGGGACAGGGCTGACTCTTGGCATTCCTAACAACAAGCCTGAGTCCCCAGGGTCCCCAGGGTAGACTTGGCATGGCTGGACAAAACTATTCCAGAGTCCATGCTCCAGGAAGTTGTGAGGACAACAAATGCTAAGTGAGATACTGGGGGGAGCAGATTTCTGTACTCTTCACAGTGCTCAGAGATGGTGATGTACCAGCAGAACAGAGAGGTACTAAAATATCCAAACACAAGATGAGGCTCTCCTTAGGGATTAGGCCTGAAGACAAATAATAATTAAAAAATCTAGTTGCCTTATGAGCAATATATCCTCTTCCCAATCCCTAGGTCCTTTCAGAACTCACTGCTTGTGTTTTGTGAGCCATTAGAACTGTGACTGACTGGTTCCCCCCAGATGGGCTGGTTAATATGGTCTCTGGTAGCCATAGAGGAAAACACATACAGTTTAGTATCCTCAGCACCAATCAGTTGTGGGATTTGCTTTTTGACCTTCACTCAGTACTTCAAAATCCCCTCTTGAGGTCTCTTGGGCAATAGCTGTACTGCCATATGCATAAATACTGAAGAAGTAATCAGGAGCTGCAGGCATTGGTGGCATAGAAGTGCTCACTACATGGAACACGGAAGCATTGCTCCTCTCACTTTCTCTCTCCATCTGCAAATCACTCCAGAAAGAGAATTTATGCATCTTTTTCCCTGAGGAAGAATAGTGACACAGCATTTCAGGAGTTGCACTTTGTGCAGGTTATACCTCGAGTCCCAGGGGCAGTTTTGGGTGCCACAGTAGAGGAGAGAGGTGAAGTTATTAGAGACCTATAAAACTCTCAGGTGGGGTACAAAGATGGTAAAGGGCCTGAAGGGGAAGCCATAGGAGCTGCAGCTCAGGGCTCTTGGTGTGTTCAGATGGAGAAGAGGAGACTGAGGTCAGACCTCATCAGTGTCTGCAACTTTCTCATGAGGGGCAGCTCCGATCTCTGCTCCCTAGGATCAGGGACAGGACCCAAGGGAATGGCTGGAGCTGTGTCAGGGGATTTAGGTTGGATATTAGGAAAAGATTCTTCCCCCACAGAGTGCTCAGGCACTGCCCAGGCTCCCCAGGGAAAGGGCACGGCCCCAAGTCTGCCAGAGCTCTAGGAACATTTGAACAATGCTCTCAGGCACAGGGTGGGTTTTTTGAGATGTCTGTGCAGGGCCAGAGGCTGGAATTCAGTGATCCTTGTGTATCCCTTCCAGCTCAGGGGATTCCATGATGTGATGCAGCTCTCACACCTGTATCCTGCAGAGGATGTAACTATATGCCACAGAGAGTGTGGGTTCTAAAATGTATTACAATGTATATGGAACCACAGAACTCAACTTTCCAGACATTGCTTAACTTAGATATGTTATTGTGTTTTTTGGTAAGAAGCTTATCATCTTCTTTTTTTTTTTTTTTGTCTATGAAATAACCACAAGATCAACATAGCAGTGATAAATGTGTTGCTTTCTTGCTGCCAAACTGAGAGTTCTGAGAGTCTGCAAACTGAACCTGGAATGTTATTACAGAGAATCAATATGTGTGGCCCTAGCTCTGATGTTCAGGACAGATTACTGTCAAAGCCAGCATTTAATTTCCTCCCAAATATTAGGCTATTTTAGAGTGATCTTTGTACAGATTACATTGCTGTAAACATTACTGGGTAAAATAAATGAGTCATTCTTTAACTTTACCATTCTTTGTTATTTTTGTGATATTATCTAGAGTGAGTGCCTTCAACCCTAAACTTTTATCCAGAAACATTGTGGACTTGCACAAATAATTTCAGCATTAGCTAAGTACAATTTCAGGGCGAAAATCACCGAACTTTTCATTCTTAGCCAAGTAAGGACCTTAGGAACATTCACTGACTTTTTTCAACAAGCAATGACTTGGAGTTCCTCTAAAATTACTTTCTGGGTAGTTCAACAGCCTCATTTAATATAATCCACAAGGGGTTGTATAAGAAAATTAGCCACCTTTTAGGTTATAATGAGGACCTTGCATTCAGCTGAAGGAAGGGTGTGCTCCCACCTGCTAAGCCCTGACACAGTAACCATTCGAAAGAGTAAAGGGCAGCTGCTTACAGTTTCCTCTCTGGGCCTTACAGCAACACTTTGAGGGTAAAGAAAGACATTTTGGTGACTGAAGGAGGGCTAGCTTTAGATTAGATATCAGGAGGAAGTTCTTTACTACGAGGAGGGTGAGATACTCCAGATGTTGCCCAGAGAAGCTGTGGATTCCTCATCCCTGGAAGTGTTGAAGACCAGACTGAACTGTCTGTGAGTAACCTGGTGATCCATGGTGCCTTCCAAAGAGCAACAGAGAGGGACACAAGTAAGCCAGGAAGTTTCTGGAGTGCACTAATGGTAACTCCCTGATACAGGTGATTGAGGAATCAAGGAGAGGAAGTTCTTGGCTGGACCTGATGCTTGTAGACAAGAAAAACTGGTCTGGAGTGTGAAGGTGGGGTCAGCCTTGGATTTAGGGATCATGCAGTGGAGGTAAGGATTCTGGGAGGAGGGAACTGGGCAGAAAGCAGCCTCTGAATCCCAGAGTAAGTTCCCAAGTTTCAACAGAGTGGGCTTTGGCCTGTTCAGGAACTGCTGAAATAAGAACCATGTAGAAGGTGGTTCTGGAGAGGAGTTCAGGAGATTTCAAAGTTTTACCTTCTCCAGAATGTACAGAAAATCAGATGAGAGTGGCAGAGAGCCTGTGTGGATGATCAAGGAGCTCCTGACTCGATTCTAACACAAAAAATAAGTATACAGAAGGTGAAGGAAGGAATAAGTGACCCCACAGGACTATAGAGAAGCTGTTCAACATGCATGCAAGTGTGGGGTAAGAAAACCAAAGCTCAGCTGGAGTTGGATGTAATGAAGAGTGGGAAAGGCAACATAAGCTGGCAGAAAGAGGAAGATGAATAAACTGAGGGCCTACTGCTGAATGATGTGAGGGAAATGGTGACAAAGAGCAAGGTGGTAAGAAGGAGGATCTACAGAACCAGAGCTCATTAGCTTCCCCTCAGCCCTTGGGAGGATGCAGAGCAAATAATCCTGTAAACCATTTAGATCCATGTGAAGGACAAAAAATGATTGTGAGTAGTAAGCATGGTTTTATGGAGGGGAGACCAGCTTTGATCAACCTGATGTTTTTCTACAGTCGCATGATCAGGTCACTGGATGAGGGAAGAATGGTGGATTTTGTTTAACTTAATTTAAGTAAGATTTTCAGTGCTTAATCCTGTAATACTCCTACAGACAAATGGATGGATTATGGCCTAGATAAGTGGATCCTGACGTGAATTGAGAACCAGGTAAACTGCCAGACTTAAAGGATTTTGACTAGAGGTAGGAAGTTCTACTGGAGACCAGCCAGCATTAAAAGGAGATGCTCAGAGTGCTGGTAGAGATTAACCTAGAGAAGAGAAGAATCAGGGGGGAATTAAAACTCAATCAAATAGCTGGGAGGGTAGTAAAGAGGAAGTAAAGCACACAGACAGACTGACCAACAGGACAGTAGGCAGGAATGGAAATATGTTAAATTCAGATCTAAACATAAAGAAAAATTTTCATGCTCTAATGGTAGTTGTCCACTGATCACCCAGAGAGTTTGCAGGGTTTCCATTCCTGTCTGTCTTCAAAACTCAATTGGCTGAGCACCTGAGAAACCTTCTCTAATTTACCCAGGATCTGGGGGTGGAGGGAGTAGGTGTGATGTGGTGACAATCTCCAGAGGGCCCATTCCAACCTCAATAATTCTTTGGCTCTCTGAGTTGTAGGAAAACCAGTTCTGGATAAAGGTGCTCAACAGGGAGCTCCTAGGACAAAAAGACAAGACTGGAATCAAAGGAAGAATTGGTCACATGTAGATAATATACAATTTATGCATTTTTAGGTAGAAGGTGGGAATTCATGTTTTGCTGGAAGTGCTGTATTATGGTTAGTTGACCAAGAGATATTAGGAGTAGGCTGATACATGTAACTTGATGAAGCTGAATGAATTAAAATCTGGTCTACACTGACTAGATTTTAATTCATGTATTAGATTTCAAAGTTCAGCTCTTTCCTTTTGCAGCTTTTCGTGCTGTATATATACCCTAATCATTAACTTTCCAATTTAACTGTGCAATACAGTGTCAAATTGGTTTTACGTCCACAGCTTCCCTCTGTGATATGTTACCACTGTGAAAAATTCTGTCAGATTTGATAGGAATAACCTCCCATGTGTGAATCCCACTGAGTCAAACTCTCCTTAATTAAATCATAACAGTCCAGCTGGCCTGCTCCATCTCGGCTTAATGGTGTCCTCTGTTACCCTTTCTGCATTTTTTTTTCAGTCTTGTATTTCCTTTAGTATAAAAGACAGGTACTGCACATGAATCTTTCTAAACACGTCCTTGCTTCCAGAACTGTGCTGAATACATATGCTAATATTGGCCCATTTTTGGTGCTTGCCTCAGGATGCTGCAAAGGAGGTTTTTCTTGTTTTGCACAGTTGCTTAATCTTCAAATGCTCTAATTTTTTCTTTTATTTTCTTCTTTTCTCCTTTCTTTTTATGTACCAGATCTGGCAAGATTCCAGTTCCCTTCAGCAAGTTTTGTTTTCTAAAATAATAACAGCTGTTCCTGGGAAAAGTGGCTTTCTTTAATGAGTCGATGTTTTTAGTAATTCCCATGGGTGTTCCTGTTTCTCACGTGGCTGAAATGCTGTTGCCACTTATGCTGATATTGTGATTACTTCTCAGCAGGCCCTGTGCTCTTTGTCAAAAACCTTATGCAACCTGGTCCAAAACAAACTTATTCAAAACTATTATAGGCTTGCTGGTGATAAAAACAAGGTGGTCAGGTAAACTTCCTTTGCATTATAATCATCATTTCACAAGAGACTCATATAAAACAGGTACAACTATGAGGGAGAGATAAAATTTCATAATTTTTACTCAAGCCTCTCCTTCTCTTACAGCTGGATAAATTTAAACCTAGAATTTTAATATTAGGTATGCTTATTTTTTCTGGAATTACAGCAATTCCCTTTAAATTTTAGGTGCTTCCCTATAAATTTTAAATTTTTCTAATATAACATGTAGCTGGAGAAAAAGAATTAGAAGGCAAGTGATCAAGTAGGTCAAGAAGACTGATTGTTTTCTTTTATGGTCTCTATTTCACTCCAGACTATTCACAAAAAAAAACCTGCTATAATCAATTTTAGAGTGTGCTTTTATATGCAGATTATGTTTGGACTTGCAGGGATCTATATGTAAATAAACCCCAGCAGTTCCTTAGCATTCAGTTTACATCTTTTTCTAAGTCACTTCATGCACATGCTTGGCTCTGTCTCCCTGTGCCTCTGCTGCTTCTCACTTCAGTGTTGGCACAATTCCGAATTTTGCAGACTTATATCTCACTTTCTCATCTCTTTCTCCCTAAGCTATATATTTTAAACCCTCTTGCCTCACATTTAATTTCCTTCAAGGCTTTCGTGGGTCGATAATATTTCTTTGGTCTGGCTTAGTTTATGAGCATGTTGCATCTGAGCTCTCCTGTGTGATGTGGCCATCCGGATATTATAAAAACACAGAGAATACAAATCAGCTGGAATCACACATGGACCTAGGAACTGGAGTTAATTAAAAATATAACAAAAGCTTCATAACTACTGTTTAGAAAATAGGAAGCTTTTTGGAAAATCATTGTACTGAGAAGAGTACAGAGATGTAGGATTGTGTTTGAACTCCTTGTTTTTTTAATTTAGAGTAGATGGCTTAAAGAAATAAACAAAGCAGCAAGCGATGATGTAAAAAAATTGTCAAAGTACACAAGTGACTTGCAGAATATGATGCCTTAAATGGCTCCCTAGAAACAGAGCCCAGGCAGGAATAAAGGAATCAAGGAGGGATTGGTTGGAAAGGCCTTCAGAGGTACACTCTGGGCTCCAGAGGCTCCTGCCTCAGTGCATCCCAACATGGACAAGGACAGCTCCCGAGTTCTTCCCACTTGGATCTCAGCATCAATTCCCCAAGCAGAAGCCAGGCAAGGATGGAATTTGCCCAAGCTTGCCCCCCTGTCCCCAAGATTGTGGTTTGCAGTTCTTGTTGGGCCTAGGAGGGTCTGGGTGTCCTTGGAGAGCTGGAGAGGCTTTGTTGTGTGTGTGTGAGCATGAGAGAACAGCACTGAACGAGCTCCAGGGAACTGCAGAGTGACACTGGGCAGGGCAGGGGTGGGAAAATATAAAATTTAAAAACCATCAGTACATTACCTTTTACCTTACATTACACCAGCTAACACCACGGTGACAGCCCAGATGAGATGCTGCTTTTCAGGATATTTCAGAGATAAGCAGATAACATAATTATATAATATTATATTATGTAATGTTAATATATTATAGCAGAGATAATCAAAAATGCTTCCCAAAATCAATATTTAAGAGTTGGCACAATAAATAATTGTGTTGCCTTTACTAGAACTAACAATTATATGAATTTTATATTATACTGAAATATGGCTTAGTAATTTCCATTTCCTTTGGACTGGAAAAAACGGTAACTATTTGCAGATGTAGTTATGTTATGGTAGAAGAATTTACCCAAAAATCCTATAGTGGAGTTAATTTTTGTAGACAAACACAAAATATGACCAGTTGGACAAACAGCTGAAATTCCAATTAGTAACTAACAACATTTGAAGTGTGTCTGTCTTTAGTGATATATTTCCCCATTCTGAGTTATCTCAGAGTGCCTTTTAGCTCAATAAATGTGACTCCAAAAGCTTTATGGAAGGAAGTATTTTCCAAAGCATGCTGGTTTTGCCTCACATTCTCCTTGTGAACCACTCTGGGGATTTCTCAAGCAGGGTTTCTGCCTGAGACATTCTCAGCTTCATATCCAAGGTCTGTTGCCTTCGTTGTTTGCTCTTTCACACCTTCTGGAACATTTCATCTGCAAATATAATTAATTTATGTTATTGGATTCTGTCAGGCTATGCTGGAACAGTGAAGGAGTCACTGTGTTGTCCTCTTGTCTTTTCAGAAACAGGAACTTCTACAGGATAGGGTTTGAAAGGTGGATTCTTCCAGGCTGTTAAACACAGGATTTAAGAATCCCTCGTTTACTGTCTGAACACAGATCAAGTATGTTCCTGATATAAGCAAGAAGTATATTTTCTCTCTCCAGGAAACACCATTTCTGGTTGAAGTCTGACTGTTTGCACTGTCTGATGGACAGGTGTCAGAGGAAGATAATACATAACACATCCCATCGATTTTCATCTTCTTAAAGATCATAATTTCAGAATATACAGTGGCAGAGAGGCAAGGAGCTGGGTACAGCTGTTGCTGAAGCCAACATCTGGCCTTGCAGATGCATCTTCCTTACCACTCCAGTTCCTATGTGTGATACTGAAAAGGCAGGGCAGAGCTGGCTCTGCAGATCTCAAAGGACAAAATAAACAGCAGCACCAATATCTAGAGAATCAGATATATTTATATCTACTTTTCAGAAGACAGTTGGAATTGATAAATGGCATTTCCAAACTGACAGAACAAGAGAAACCACACCAGCTTATTCTATTTAATGCACGAGTGTGCAGTCCCTGAGGGGTAGCACAGAGATGAGTCTGTCATTTGAGAGAATCCTGTGGGAAATGGACTCACAGGAAGCAGCATCTGATGCTCACATATGTCTTGAGCAGAAGGAAAGAGATTTCTGTGTGTTTCCAAAGGTATGAAATCTGAACTTCGTTTTATCTTTGCTGTTTAAGTAACTCGTGAGAAAATCTCCAGTTCTCTATCTCTACTAGAGGCACAAAGCAGAGTTAAAGCTGAATTTTATTCCTTCTGTTGGTTAAAAATTTGTTTTCTGTGGAATCTGAGCATTAATTAATAAATTTGATGATTTTTGAAAGTTAACAATTATGTGGAATTTGGGAATCAAAGGTGGAGAGGTGAAATACAGAAGCCATACTTGACCTGGAGCACATTAGAGCCAATGGGTGTATTTCTCAGATACAGGATGTATTTAGTGATCATCTAATCTGCTCTGTACATATTCACTTGCACTTCTCCCTGCAACAAGACCACTGACTCATGATACAATGTGAACCACCTTTAGAAAGACCCCAAATATTGATTTAAAGGTATCAGACGAGAGGTAACACAGTTTATGCCTTGGCCATGTCCTTTTGGTGCTATAAATTGTGTTTTATTCCCTGTTTTAATTTCTTCTGGATAATAACAAGATGTCCTTGCTGGGTTAAAGAGAGATCTAACAGATTTCTGGTCTGACTCTGACCAAACCACTTGCAAGCTGCCAATGGTAGCTGGAGACTGCAGCTCCTTAGGTCCATCTTCTCCAGATCAGCCACCACTCTCACTGCTCCTCTGTGAACCAGTGGCATTTTTGAAGGGCTCACATGGAGGCTGAGTCACAATAGCTACAAAGAAATGCTGGTTTTTTTCTCTTCAGAGCTCTTCTGTTATTGTGTATTCTCTCATCCCTCCCAGTGCTGCTCAAGAGGCTGCCTACAGAAATTTCCAGTCCAGGTCTCTGCATATGTTTCTTTGTTCCTCCAGGAACAACATTGGCATTTATTGTATTAAAAATGCTCTGGTGTGCCATGCCAAGCATTTCACAGCTCTGTGACCTGCTCTTGGGCTTTCTTGTTTATCACATCTCAATGTTTACGTAATTTGAAAACTTTCCAGGAACAAATGTATGTTTACACTATCCTTATGTCTCTGTATCATTGTAAAATAGGATTATATGTATATAATAGAACAGTATTTATGGACATTACAAGTCTCATTGCAATTATTTGATGCATCCACATTAATTGCAGTGAGATTATCAACTTGACAAATTCAATTTGATTTAGTATGTGCCATTCTGATCTTTCATGGTGCTCTTGTTTTTAGTTTTTTTATCTGAATGTTAGAGGCACAAAGACTAAAAAAGTCTGATTGTATTATATCAGCAACAGTCTCCATCAAGATTCCTATTTGTAATCTTGTCAGAGAAAGATATCAAATCTCTTTGACATAATCTGCTTTCCATTAAGCTGCACTCTCCTCATTAGGCTCATGAAGAGTTTAAGCTGTTGCCACACAATGAGAGGAATATCTAAAACAATGTAATAAATAAGATATGATACAGTAGGAATTATGGGGTTGGCCTGTTTGCTTCTGCTTCCTGGTGGCTGGAAGCACTTCCTTCCCCTTGCTTGTGATGTTTGCCTTTGTGTCCAAGTCCAATAGCTGTGTTTTGGAAATCACAGAATGGCCTGAGTTTGAAGGGACCTTAAAGATCTTCTTGTTCCAACCCTCCTGCCATGGGCAGGGACATCTTCCACCACACCAGATTGCTCCGAGTTCCATCCAATCTGGCCTTGAACATTTTAAGGGATGAGGCATCCAGATAATAACTAAACAAACAGCTAAATAATAAATATATAGATAAATGAACCTGATCTGTTTAGGTATTACTATTTATCTACTGGTCTTTACCATACACAACAGTAAATGGAACATCCACAAAGGACTGGAAGATGTAACAGATCCTCTGTTGTAGACCTGTGTCCTTCTGGCACTGAAGACAAGGCCAGGCACCCTACATGCTGTGTGTACACACATGAGACACATCATGCTGGATTTCAGCTTGAATAGCACCAGGAACCTCTCTTTAAGCACCAAGTGTTACTCTGTGTGCTCACTCTCTCTGTAAATTATGCCCCAGCAGTGCCTTGAAGATCCAGGTCACTCTCTTGGCATGCCTAAGGTGACTTGTTGAAGTTGCCATTCCCTTGGCAATTGAATCTCTCAGCTTCCACCAAGCTGTCCCTGCCCTTCTGATGACCTGGCAACATCCACAGGGAATAAGCACTGATCTGGGACCCTCTAGGAAGCAGGATAAGGACCACACCAGCTGAGCCTCCTGGCATTTTTCTGTGCAGAATCTCCTTCAGAAATCCCATCATGGTGATGCAATTCCATAATAATTGGAGCAGAGGCCCTTCCAGCACTGGTAGAGAGGCAGAGCAATGGTAAATTTCTTGCTGGATCTCTGAGTAGATTGTGGGCATCTGTGGCAAGAGCCAGGAAATCTCTAAGGCACTGGCAGGATAAGAGCAGTAGAGCCAAGGTCAGGGTGATCTCAGCATTGGCACAGTCACCTCCTGAATAATTAAAAATTATAGATAAACATTCCGTGGAGCCAAAAGGGAAAGAACCCACAATATGGGGTGCTTTTCCTGTGAAATGTGTAATTTTTGCCAGCAGGGCTTTCTTATCACTTTCACACATATTTTTCCAAAGAATTATGATCATTTTGGGCCCAACCACCAAAATATCATGTTTAAACTGACATGCTTCTATAACATTTTTTAAAATAATTAATCACTGTCTTAACTTTTCTACTCATTCAGATAACACAAGTAACAAGAAAGTTTATCTACTTCTTGTTTCTAAGTCCTATGAAGCTAAAGGGCTCTAAGATTTAGGGAATTTATACCTCACTAAAAAAAAAAAAAAAAACAGCCATTTCCAGTTTCTCTGAACAAATATGTAAGAAAAATCTTATGCATCTATATTTGTATATATTCTGCTATGATTAGAGGGTATGTAATTAGAGTATATATGTACATATAGGGAAATTTGCAATGTTAATTTATAAAGCTTCAGAATAAACTTAAGAATTTGTTCTCATGGGCCAAGAAACCAGCACCTGCAGCCCCCTGAAATGTCCTTGGTGTCTCTCACCATTTCACTAAGTGACAGGAGAATCCCTTTCCAAACTTGATTTTACTATGTATAATCTCGCACATTTTTATTTCAGAGGCAAGTGCAAATGTCTGTCCAATAGAAAGGATTTCTTCTCATCTCTCCCTCCCTCTAATTTGATGTGAAACTTCAAATGATGCATGAAGACCTTTTGTTAGAACAGTGCTTTGCCTTTTGAAAGAAATACATTTGACCATTCTTACTGAGTCTTTTTAATTTGTGTATTCAGGTGGATTGGTATTTACACCAGCTTGGGGGTTGCTTTTGTTAGGTGCTATTCTTGGGCAGACAAGGCAAGGTTTTCTGATTTTACCATTTGCTGTGAGCTCAGAAGAGTTTATTTCCAGGGGGAGCTTTAGGGGTTTGATTGATTCACCTTTGAAAAAACAGGTCTGACGATAACTTGCATTTCCTTCTTGTTTGTCTTGAGGATCCATTGCTTGTTATCTGCCTGGCATTGATAACGTGTTCTCCCTGCTAGACAACACTTTATTATACCTCTTAATCATTACCTTAGTACAAAACAAACCTCTCTGCAAAGCTTTAGAAGCTTTATAAATAGCCTGCAACACATGCAGGAGATTGCATTATGTGATGCATCTTCCATTCAGGAATTCTTTAAGTAGATTGTGCTTACTGCTATTGACCTCTGTGATGGGGTCATGGATCTCTTGACAAAAAATTTATGCCCAGTGTTGTGACAGCTGCTGCTGTGTGCCATACACAGCACATGCATTGTGGTAATGTTACAACTAGATTTCAAATTACCGAGCTGACAACAGATGGATGGCTTCTATGTAAGAGCAGAAAACAGAAGTGTGTTTCAGGAGATGGTATCTCTTTCCTAAAATATTTGTCTGTTCTGATGCCTTAAATGGCTCCCTAGAAACAGAGAGCAGACAGGAATAAAGGAATCAAGGAGGGATTGATTGGAAAAGCCTTCAGAGGTACACTCTGGGCTCCAGAGGCTCCTGCCTCAGTGCATCCCAACATGGACAAGGACAGCTCCCGAGTTCTTCCCACTTGGATCTCAGCATCAATTCCCCAAGCAGAAGCCAGGCAAGGATGGAATTTGCCCAAGCTTGCCCCCCTGTCCCCAAGATTGTGGTTTGCAGTTCTTGTTGGGCCTAGGAGGGTCTGGGTGTCCTTGGAGAGCTGGAGAGGCTTTGCTGTGTGTGTGTGAGCATGAGAGAACAGCACTGAACGAGCTCCAGGGAACTGCAGAGTGACACTGGGCAGGGAAGGGTTGGAAAAATATAAATGTTAAAACCTAAGGTATTGGTCCTTAAGGGCAGTGTAAATCTAAAGCTGTTGAACAGAGGCTGTCAGGATTACCAGATTTGTGTGATATTCTTTCAGAATTTCTTCCCCCATCAACTACAAGCAAGCCTTATTTTGTTGTTGTTAGTTTGAAATGTAATAAGTTTGCCACTCTCATCACATGGCTGTAATCCACCTCTTATTTTTGGTACCAGGCCTCACTGGTTTTCTCTTTTGCCATACCCTGGACCATTTCCTTGGATATTTCCTTGTGGAAGCTGTGTTTTCAGCCAGCTGTGTCTCACTGTTTCAAAGCTGGTGAGCATCTGAGCCATCATTCTGAATACTACCTAAATTAAAACAGTATCATCATATTTGCTTTTGTTGTTGTTGTTGATGTTGCTGTAGTTCACCTTTAGGCAAGACTGCCTCTAAGAAATTTTTTGTTGTGTCTGGTGATGCTGGATCTCAATTATGTGTGCATTTGTCTTGATGTTTCTGATGTTTTGCTTGTGAGGCATGGGCATAAATAAGTGAATATTATGTACAAGGCAAGAACAAAGGTTTGTTCTGTTCATCTTAAAGGTTTTACCAAATAGATTCTCTGATGCCTTTTTATGTGCATTTAGTAGGAAGTGGGAGTCACTTGGTTTAGCAGTTTAATGTAAATAACTCATACTCCATCTACTGAACAACAATGTAATGAACATTTATCTGTTCCTGGCACTGTATTCAGTACCCAGTTTTACCCTCAGAATAGCAGATGTTTGTGTATTGGGCACAGAGGATTTTTTTCCCTTTATGTTCTAAAGAATACTCAATTGAGTTTGGGATTAAATAGTTCAGTTTAAGGCATTTATTCATGCAGGCAGCCCATAGTAATTCTTAACCTCTCTCAGAATCACCCATGACTTTATACTGGGTTTGGGGGCTTTTTTTTTGAGTATTTCTTACTTTAACTACCTTGAGTAATACATCAAGAAATAGAATGAGGTAAATGAAAGAAAACAACGAGGAAGAAAAGAGACACTTATTTGGTTGTTAACTTGTTAATGAGTATAATGCATGTTTTGAGTGGAAGGTTAAGAATCACTGCAGTCCTGTGCTGAAGTTGCTATCCTCAGATATCCAGAGGTGATACTTTCTTCAGGTGTCATTTTTAGAAGAATAAAAAAGGAGACAAGCTGTTTGGCTTATACCTTAGGGATTTAAATGGGGGATTTACAGTAGTGCAGGATATGCCTCCTTCTTGAAAGCTTTTTTAAATCATAAAATCAGCCATGGACAAACCTGGGAATTTTACTTTCAATTAAGGCATGTGATGAGAAATATTATATATATGTATTCCTGACAACTGCCCCTCGAGAGGTGCCTCTATCCCATTTCTTTGTCTTCTATAAAGATAAAAAGGGAAGACAAGCACGTAGTAATGAACTGGGACACAATTCTTTAAGTATGTTTTAAATGGTTCAAGTACTTTCTGCATTAGAGACTCTGGCTTGACAGGGAAGCAAGTTAGGAGATTATTTAGCTGCTGGTATCTCCTACAACAATCCCAGATTCCCAGGGTTTAAGCTGGCTGCTGTCCTCACTTGCCCTGTAGTCCCAGTGCTGGGAGAAACCAGCACACTGCTCGATACTGCTGCAATTTAGTTTTCGTTCAGTGTCAAGGGCAGAATGCTGGCGTTAGGGACCCCAAGGGATAAAGTGATCCCCGTGGTGGCTCCATGACCTACATCCCCTCCCAAACCCCGCTCAGCCCGGGATTCTGGATCCCCCCTCACAATCTCACTGCTTCACTAATGACCTCACGCCTCCCCCTTCTCCCCAGCCTCTTGCTTTGAGTGTGAGTCCCTCGATCTGAAATGGTTTCCCCGGATCTGAGAGTGTGTGTGCTCCCTTCCCCCGAGCAGAGAGCAGCACAACAGAGCCCAGATCCTGTGGACAAGGATGCTGATCGATGGATGGATGGATGGATAACAGAGGAATGGATGGGTAGGCAGATAAATAAATGTATGGATCGATAGGCAGATGTATAAATGGAGGATGGATGGATAGATAGATAGATAGATAGATAGATAGATAGATAGATAGATAGATAGATAATAAAGACACCTGCCTCTCTCCGGGGGATTGTCCCTTCCCTAGCCGGCCCCGGGATGCTGCCGAGCCCGGGTGTTCC